>WSTX01008207.1:0-12906 GCA_019633405.1 Tulasnella sp. 408
GATCGGTGGTTTCTAGCATTGGACCGGTCTTGACAGAAAGACAAGACCGGGCGGACCGTTTCTGGCACTTAAGGTAGCTTGATAGAGCCTTCATCAAAGTAGAAGCCGCTAACAAAAACTCTTCCAGATACGCGTGTGATGCGGTGCCTCTCATTGTTATCGTCGCGTTCGTAGGTGGATTGTTGTACATCCGTCCAAGGCTTGAGTTTCTTGACAAGTCAGCAACGGACGCTCTCATAAAACTGAGCTTAACCCTGGTCCGCTTAGCCTCGATTTCATTCTTAGTCGGTACTCTGACTTTGTTGATTCTGCCAACCAGGTGCTTGTTCCCATCTACCGTTTATCGGTACTACATTACAAATCTCCAAGCATGCATATCTTTCCCTCAGAACCGTATCCAGCGAGCAGTCTTACCTCCACTCACGCAAAGATCGTCTTCTATATATTCCACATTCTCCCAGAAGTCCTTGTGGTCTACTACATCCATTGTATCAATATTCGAGCAAAGTTCAACGCGGGACCCTACGGAGATTGGTACCACGATGATAAGAAGAACGGTATTCCCCAACTGCGAGAAGAAGGCGTCCTCGTACAAGGAGTAGGCGTTCCTCCGGTGCGACAGCACAATAAACCGACAATACGTTGGTGGTTGAAATTCCTCTTCTGGTACGAGTCGAGGCCAACGAAGGAGAGGTCAGCTGGCACACGGATTGGGAACGACTGCACTTGCTGACCCGACTTGTTCATTTGCCCCTATCAACAGAGACGAGGAATTCGATCCTGACAGAGAGTCGCTGTTAACGCTGGTTCCGATGACATCTCGGCGCAGCGATAAAAGCGACAAGGCTTGGTGGTGATTGGTGGACTAGATACTTTGCTTTTTTCGCTATTGGGTTTTTGAAGGGTTCTTTTGGTTGCACATAAGTTATTCGCTTTAAATACGGTTTATGAACTTTACAGAGTAGTCGGAGCCGAAGGGCTGTTCAGCCCGACTGCGTGGAAGAGGAAGGGGGTGCCACTGTATCACGACACATGTGTAGTGAGCTCGATGTACTGCTTGTAATATATACGCTCTAGGTATGACGCTCGCGGGTGTTCTCGTTTTAGTACAGAAGGTATTGCCCGCAGCTTCGCCGAAGTCCTTCCAACGTGCTTGGCGAGCCTTCTCGCGGTGAATCGACATCTCCGACTCCAGCGGCACGTTCGAACGCGTCATCGATCGGGCTAAGAATACCGCACGTAGCAGCCCTTACCCCACCACATGGATTGCACAAGGGATGCTTAATTTCTCTGTGTCTTGTAACCCAGCGCTATTCCTATGCACTCTTGGGCTGCGGACGCCAGGCGAAAAGACCTCAAAGAATCCCGCTCGCACAGCCGAATACACCAAACTCGCGCACATCAAAAACAGTATGTAAGCCTGCGAACCGCAGGACAACCTCGCTCTGACTCTTTGCTCTTGGGTAATCCTCGTCTCAGTCCGTCCTCGTCATGAGTCCAGCGGACTCCTCCGAGCCCACTCAGGGGCAAGTCCACATCCCCTCACTAATCGGAGGATTTCCAACGCAAGATGATTTCGCACCATCGATACTTCTTATCATCTTCTACTCCTTCTCTCTTTTTCCTTACATCAGACGCCTATACGACCCAGACACTCGGACGATTACGCTAGGTTCCACGACAATCACGTTTGCAGTCGAGCGGATCGTGGCATACAGCCTGAGGCTCGCTCAATCTCAACGACATCGACCTGGAGAGGATTTGGGAGGAGCAATACTGTACCAGCAGCTATCGTTTGCGGTTGGATATATTGGTCTGATAGTGGACGCTGTTTCCTTCGCTCGCGCTGTCCTCGTCAACGTGACATTGGAAGATCCCGGAAGGGGAAGTAAAGACCAACCATCGCTACGCAAAAGGATAAGAAAGCTGCTATGGTATCCAACCGTCGCTCTACTTGTGATTACACAGGTGGGAGTGCTCACGTTCAGCTTCCTGCATGACGCGCCGAACAGTCAAGGGAAGGCGAATCTCTTCCGAATTCTGAGGTGCGTATTTCCTTCGCGGAATGGATATGACTTTAAATAGCTGAAACATGGACTCTAGATATGTATGCGATGTGGTTCCGCTTCTTGTCGATTTGCTCTTCATAATAGGGCTACTCCTCGTGCGTCCTAGACTCGAGTTTCTAGACAAATCCGCTCTGGATGCCATTATAAAGCTTAGCGCCACTATTGTGAGTCCCAAATCTAATTCTCTACGCTAAGACTTTGCTCTAAACGATATTCGGTTGGCGGATTCCTCAGGGTGTTGTTCCTCTTTACCGTCTTGCCGTGCTCCACTACACCTCTTTAACCCTCTCCGTCGTCCCAACTCCAACCTACCCCTCCAGCACCTTGACGTCCTCTTCAGCAAAAGCTTGTTTCTATCTCTTTCATTCACTTCCCGAAATCTTCGTCGTTTACTACATCCACTGCACCAACATCCGCGCGAGGTTCAACACGGGCCAGCACGGCGACTGGCAGTCCGATGACGTTAAAAACGGAATTCCTCAATTACGACTGGACGGTGTGATCACGGAGGGTGTAGGTATCCCTCAACCGGAGCCTCAGAAGCCGAGGAAGAAGCAGCGGTGGTTCAAGTTCGTCCTGTTCGTTTCGAGGTTGTGGAGGAGGTACGTTCGGTTGCTGCCATTGTATCTTCGTCGACAAGTTCGAGCTGAAAGCTGCCCTCCATGAAAGATCACGAAGACCGAACGATCCAGACGACGAGGCGATGATAGCACTATTGCCCGTGAAGTCGACATCAAGTGATGATGGTCGCACTCATAGTTGGCGGGGGTGGTAATGCGTGTGAAGGACTTTAGTTATTTTATTTCTCTCCTCTCTTTCTTGGGTTATCGTATGCGGTTTATATATGTGGATAGACTAGACTGCGTCAGCCGCCGAAGCGCTGCGGCTAAGCTGGGCATGGGCTGGGGAAACCGGTCGGCAAATCGGCGAGACGACGAACCGCGCGAAATTCGACGGTGGGATCGACGCCACGAGACGGAGACGGACTTGCGCGGCGCGACCGCTGATCCGAACTAGTATACTCTCTTATCTCCTCTACACACGTCGGTTATTAGGACACTCCCCCAAGGCGCCTAAACCAATTTTAGATCTAAACGCTTGACCTAATCGCCTTTACGACCTCCTTGGTTCTTCAAACTCGTCAACTCATTCGACCAGCTTCACGACCATCCGACGCCCGAATCTTGGTAAGCGGATTCTTAGTGCGGCCCACTTTAAAAGTCTCTGAATCGAGTAGTTATCAAATATTACAACTGCTTGGTGACGATTGGGAGGAAAAAGGCTTTCCTTAAACCCGCGGGCCTCCTCCAAAGCACTAGCAAAGCCTGATGTGAGTCCAACGCGCCCCGAAACCATCGAGTAACTAAATCGACAGATCTACGCTTCATAGCTTCATCATCAAAAATGCGCCTACCATCAATGCCATGGCCTCGTCTTAACCTCCTAGGGTTCCTCCTCCTGCTACCCGTACAAACCTTGGCCCAAGGCGGAACCCCAATAGGCATCCCCTCCCTCAACACATTCACCATACAATCGTCGTCCTCTCAATCCATGTTCTTCTCTACACCGCCTTCCGGACCCGAGGTCACCATCTCAGTAGCCTTCTGTTCAAACAACCAACCGCTACCTCGATTCTTCGTCTCCACCATAAGTGGGCCAAACACCATAGGTCCAAACGATCCGAATTCGCAGGAGATCACGTTTCAGGATGGTATAGGATGGTGGACCGGAGAGGTCCAAAGTGGGGCCACCGTGGGCGCGTTTGTCGCAAGTGGAGCTGCGAGGAATTTGGCTTGGACATTCGAGATTGGGGTTCAGGAAGGGGAATGTGAGTATCTATTCTATCCCACTCTTTTCCATAGTGCTGGGCTTGTTCCATGAACACCTTTTGAAACCTTTTGAACCCTATTTCTGACTCCTCCCTGTCTCCTTCGGTCTGCGCACAGCCCCAGCGCATGGTCCCGCAGCAAACCCACCGATACTCGGAGACACGACCGCCACTCAAGCCATAGTATTCTCCCCTACTTTCGAAACTATCAACAATTTACCAACCCCGCAATGGCCCAACTACACTCTACCAGCACTTCGTCCCGCATTCCAGCCACCAGCTTTCGTACCCCCGCACAGCATCGTCATCCTTCCGACGCCGTCCACACTCGACACGTTCCCATTCTATAAATCCGCTTGCGCCCTTCGAGAACTTGCCGAAGTGACCCAAGCCCAGGAACAATTCAACGCAACTGCGGCGCCGATAGTGCGGGACCCTAGTCTAGGCTGGCAAACGCAGTTCCTCATCCCAAATGGATTGAATCCCAGTACGAATTACACCGTTTGGGTGACCCAAGGCCCCAAGATCAGCGGTCCGCTGTACATGTACACCAAATCGGTGTCTTTCAGCCAATCCTGCGTTTTGGCTCATTCGTTATCGTATTGCCCGCTGGTCTCCTACCCAATACCATTACCCGCGTCCAGCTTCAGCTCAACCGACCCTAATGTGACGCCTATCGTGGACGAGAGCACGTTACCTGCCGCGATTAACAACAGCGTGACGGGATCCTTGACCAACTTCTCAACCTTGCTCTCCACGTTCCCGTGTGGGAGAGACGTGTACTCCCCGTTACACTCGTGCGCGGACTGTTACGATGCGTACCGCGTCTGGGCATGCTTTGTCTCCTTCCCCCGTTGCACCGAACCTTTACCAGGAGCATCCACCAACCCAACATCGCCAGGTTCTTCAACGACGTCCAACCCTCAAGTCCCATTCGCTCTCAAACCACGGCCAGCACAATCCTTGCCACGTGCAGCAGGGTTCCCCTCGCCTACAACGGCTTACACGGAGTTGCTACCCTGCCTTGAATCCTGTCAAGCCGTACGCCGAACGTGCCCTCCTTTCCTTGGGTGGGCATGTCCCGTACCGGACGTTAACGCCGCAGAGAGCTACGCACTGGGTGTCTGGGATAGCTGGAACGGGCTGATCCCTGGCGAAGGGCTGTTAGGACAGGCGGATATGGGGAACGGCACGGTTAGTGTGACGGATCGGTTCGGAAGGATCTGGTGTAATGGAGCGTGAGGGGTTTATGTTAAGCGGTGAATCCGAAGATGGACTTTTTAATAGTATGTTCGCTGTCTTGAGATCATTAGTGTAATACTCCATGTTCTTATCGAGTGAGCCCGAGGTTAGACTTGCTGCGCTCGCCCTCCTAGATCACAGATAGACTGCCTGGAGGAGCTGAGAAATCGATGCTGAAGTGTTGTTCCACGGTGAGCCCGTGAGTACCCGGTGGCGCAAGTTTTAGGGTCAATGTCACGCTTCATGTGGCTCGAAATCACACGCCACGACGAACGAGTGCATTGCGATAAGGCGACGAACAGCATTCGCTAATCCAATTCCCTCACGCGCTATTAATCTTGACCTTAGGCTACTGGATTACTATACGATGTAAGTATTTGTATGACTCTTCATCCCCATTTATCAAAGAGAAATCTCCTACAACCCTCGCACACAATTCTTCCCCCTGACTGTTCCCAACCGTATTCAGTTTAGCTTGGCATGGCGGACGACTTGACATCTCACCTTGCGGAGCCTCAAGACCCATTCGGCAAGGCTGTAAGTCTTCCGAATAAATATATATATAAATATGTAAATTCCCGGGAATACGGGAATGGCAACTCAGGCGGGTTGCAGGTCCTTGCAGCGGAAGATCCTCAACGAAATGTCCGAGCACCGAATCGATCCGAGAAGAATCAAAATGACAACAACCAAGCCACCCGTGAAAGGTGGACAAGGCGCGGTTTTCATCGGGAGTCTGATTTCTCCCGAACAAGTCGCAACATGGGTCCCTGAACAAATTCCAGAAAAGCTCCTTGAGGACAAAGTGGCGATCAAGAGGTTCGAATGGGATCTTGATGACGTCGAGCAATCGGCGAAGTTTTTCAAAGTAAAGCAGTTGGTATCGATCGTCTTGCTGTTCTGATGGCTCCTCATCAGTCGTTCGCCAACGAAGTTAGTATAATGGCGGTCCTTCGCCACCCAAACATTGTCGCTTTCCTTGGCTTTGTTGAAGACATGCAGAAGGGTGATGCTTGGATCATCCTGCCTTGGGAAGCCAACGGAAACGTTCGAGAGTTCTTGCAGTCCGGAACATGGGACATTCCTGAGCGTATTTCACTCGTAAGTCCAATGTAGGGCTTGCTTGAGCCGAGTAGGATTAATCAAATACCGGCTTAGATTCAGGATGTAATAGGTGGAGTGGAGTACTTACACGCTAGGCGACCTCCTATCTGCCACGGCGACCTGAAGTCGGTGAGCCGGTGGAGCCGTTGTTCAAGATCCTCCGCTGATCGTTCTGACCTCAGCTAAACATCCTTATCAATTCCTCGAATCGTGCGGTTATTACGGATTTCGGATCAGCCCGAATGAGAGACAATGCCAATCCTACGGGAGGGGACAATGCGTCGGAGCTACCTCCCCAAGGCGCCCACGATGGCTTTGGTCAAGAACTACCACCTCCAAAAATCAAACTCAGTGCTAACGCGTTGGAGCTTACTTTAACGGGACCTGGGTTTTCTCTCCGATGGACAGCGCCTGAAGTGCTAGACGACGGGGAGCAAAATTTACCCAGTGATATGTGGGCTATCGGCTGGGTTTGCTGGGAAGTAAGTTCGCCATGGGTGAAAGATATTCACGACATGTGCTCAATGCCCTATTATATACTTAGATTGTGACCGGGAAAATTCCTTTCGAAGACCTTGATACCCAGGGGGCTATTATAATGCACGTAATGAAGGGACAATTGCCAACCATTCGAGAGGAAGCGCAACTATCCCACGTCCTTAGCCTTTGTGGCCTAATGTCTGACTGTTGGATCTCACGTCCAGCCGCAAGGATAAGTGCTTCGGTCTTTCAGCAAAAACTTCGCTTTATGGTGAGTGCTTTGATGCACACTCACTTGAACCTCAACGCTTATACGAATCGTCTGCTAGCCACATGCAGTACCAACGAGCACTGCCTCTGATGGCACGAAAGTACGCTCTGCAACGCTACTCGTGGAGCTAGGCAACATGTACCACCGTCAGAACAATACGGTGATGGCTGAGACCCAGTACCGGTTGGCTTTGGACGCCGCTTTACGAACGAAAAATTATCATGCCAAGGCAAACGCGTTGGAGGGTTTGGGTGAGACCTACCGTACTCAGTCGAAGAATCGAGAGGCCGTCAATGCTTTGAGGGAAGCGTACGAGATCCACTCTCTCATCGGAAATGAGATCGGTGCGACAAATGTATTGGAGGGTCTGGGAGAGATCTACCGGGCTCAATCTAATTATCAAGAGGCGGAAAAGGTTTGGAGAGCGGTCTACCAGGCCCACTCTCGCATGGGAAATGACGGGGGTGTGGCGAACGCGCTGGGCGGACTGGGACAGATTTACAGTGCTCAATCAAAGTATCCAGAGGCGGAGGAAGCTTTCAAGGAAGCGCACAAGACCCACTCTCACCTCAACAACGATCAGAATACGGCGAACGCTTTAGCCGGCCTGGGACAGGTTTACAAAGTTCAGGAGAAAAATCATGAGGCGGAGACAGTTTTCGAGGAAGCGTACGAGATCTTCTCTCGCATCGGTAATAAGCTGGGTGCTGGGGATATTTTAGTCTGCCTGGGACAGACCTACGGCGCTCAATGGAGGTATCAAGACGCAGAGAGAATTCTAAAGGAAGCCCGCGAGATTCACTCTGGCATTGGTTCTGTGCAGGGCGCGGCGAATGCGTTAGAAGCTTTGGGACAAATATACCGTACTCAATCGATGTATCAAGAGGCGGAGAAAGTTTGGAGAGAAGCGCACCAGATTCATTCTCGCATCGGGAATAAGCTTGGCGCGGCGAACGTGTTAGGCGGTCTGGGGCAGATCTACGTGGCTCAATCGAAGTATCAAGAGGCCGAGAAGGCTTTAAGGGAAGCGCACGAGATGTCTTCTAGCATCGATAATAAACTAGGTGTGGCGAACGCCCTCGCCGGTTTAGGACAGATCTATGGCACTCAGTGGAGAAATCAAGAGGCGGAGAGGGTTTGGAAGGAGGCGCACGAGATCTACTCTCGCATAGGGGATGAGCTTGGGGCTGCAAATACGTTGAGCGGTTTGGGACACACCTACGCTGCTCAATCAAGATATCGAGAGGCGGAGACAACGTTGAGGGAAGGGCATGAGATCCACTCTCGCATAGGCAACGAGCTAGGCATCGCGAACGCATTGGGAAAGCTGGGCCAAATGTACGTTGCTCAGTCGAGGAATCAAGAGGCGGAGAAGACTTTGAGGGAAGCACACGAGATTCATGCCCGTATTGGCAACCTGTTGGGGGCAGCAAACGTGCTCAACGATCTGGGACTTATCTATCGCGAGCAGTCAAGAATCCAAGAGGCGGAGAAGACTTTGATGGAAGCGTGTGAGATCCACTCTCGCATCCGCAATGATGCGGGTACGGCAAACGCGTTGGGCAACCTGGGAGCGATCTATTGTATTCAGTCAAGATATCAAGAGGCGGAAGAGGCCTTGAAGGAAGGGTACGAGATTCACTCTCGCATCGGCAATGATGCGGGTGCGGCAGCCGCATTGCAGGGTTTGGGAGAGATCTACGGTATTCAGTCGCGGTATCAGGAGGCGGAAAAAGCTTTGAAAGAAGCACATGGGATCCACTCCCGGATCGGCAGCACACTAGGCGTCGGGACTTCTCTCTGCAGCCTTGGCAAGGTTTATCAAGACCAGCGCAAATATGAGGAGGCCAAGTCGTCGCTCCACCATGCCATCACTACCTACCGGCGCACCGATCCGTGTTATGGCCGGGCCAGAACGCTGCTCGCACTTGCCCAACTCGACTACATGGGAAGGAAGTACCTTCAAGCACAAGACTCACTGGAAGAGGCAGTTGCCATTTGATCAGCATCGGCCATGACGAGGGTCAAGCGAATGCTTCGGATCTCTTAGCACAGGTCCTCGAGTCTCGATTAAAATACGGCGAGGCGGTGGACGCTCTGATACAAGCAGAAGCCGCATCTGCTCGACGGGGTGACGATGCCCGGCGTGCAGCGTTTCTCAATCGACTCGGGGAGCTGTACCACAAGCAATTTAAATACTCCAAAGCCGAAGAGTCCTATCAGCTCGCGCAAGCTGTGTTCTCTGGTATGAGCGACTGGCGTATCACATTAGCCGTGTTAGATCGTCTCAAAACGTTGTACAATCCTCAACGGTGGCCCCAACACGCAATAACGTATTTCGGTCTAGTCCAAGCCATGATCACCATCCTTTCGGGTGAAGTAGAAACTTTGAATGGATTGATGAGAGCCTGCTTCAAGCAAAGGAAATTTGCCGAATTACGGACGCATTATCTGGGCGCTCGCGAAATTTACATTCGAACGGGGGCGCCAATGAGCAAACTTTGTACGGCCACTTGGGAACTCTTCCAGGATCCGTAGGGCGCATTGTGTTGTACTTTGAAATTGTAGGAGCTGTAAATTTCAATCGATTTGCTTTGTGATCGGGTAAGAATGGCCTGGACAGCCCCTTGATAGGCCCAGTGTGTCGCTAACGACGGGTTATCCTGCAGGCTGTTTCAGCTCCCCGTGTGTTCCATCCAAGGACTTTTCTTCCTACCTTCATACACGCGTCCAAAGACTCCCTCCTATGCATCACCACCTTCCATGTCTGTATGACTTGTCTCGCGGGCGCGCCTCACCCTCAAAACCAAGCGTTCCCTTCCTTGTGCCACAAGACTACACTTGTTGTATATATGAAATAACGTACACTAACATCCTTCGTGTACTAGGCCTAACATCACATTTCTCACTTCTGCGCCGAACAGGATGTGATGGTTTGCCGTTCAATCAAGGGACTCACGTGTTCAGTCGATCACCGAACTAAAGAGATACGTAGCACTTAGTGAGTAGACTCCTCATCTTGGATTAACCATGTGACTCTACTTGCCGAGTTATAGGAGGGTGACTGGCCAATCGTACTGTAGTCAAAAGTATGGCAACCCTGTCACACGGTTGCGCGACACCGGCAGGCTACACGTCCCTGATGACAGTTGGGGCTGAAGTAGCATTCAGCGAGTGGAGGGCAACACGTGCGCTCATTAGCGTTTATATACAACAAGGACCCTACGTGTAAAGCTCCGGAGCGGTATGAAGGAGCTCCCTGACGCCATCTCCGACTCAACCGCCGAAGGCCAGGCTTCGCGCCATCACAAGAGGTAGAGAAAAATCCACACCGTTCATCGCTCGTTAATGGGGTCGGCCGTCGATCGTCAGAACTACGACGTTGCAAGTGCTGGGAAACGGTCGTTTGTCGTCTGATGGACGACGTTCGGCCAACAGAGGGACGAACCGTGCGAACATCGACGCACCAAAAAGTCTGCGGGGCACGACTGCTGGTTCAAACGAGTAAACTTCCATACTCCCTTATTTCCTACATGCATCGATTATTACGGCACTCCGCCAAGGCGCCCAAACTAATTTAGATGCGACAACCCCTTGGCCTAATAGCTCTTGTAAGCTACTTGTTTCTTTGAACTCCTCAACCCATCCAGCTCGATGGCGGCTAAGCCCGAGAGCTTAGCAAGCAGTTTCTTCAATGCGACCCACTCCCCGAGGCTCTGGATTGAGATATCAACGAAATTCAACAATCACTTGGCGACGATAACGCGGGGAAAGGCTTTCCCTCCAACCCGAGCTCCGTCCTCACAGCACGAATCGAACCTGATGTGAGTTTAACGCTCTCTGAAACTATCGGGTAACTGAAACGACACATTTTTACTTCTCCCTACTGCAGTACAGATCCGAAATCACCATTAAGTTGCCTTCTGTTCAAACAACCAACCGCTACCTCAATTCTGCGTCTCGACCACAAGTGATCCCAACGTCATTGGTCGCAATGACCCGACCTCGCAGGAGATTAATTTCTAGGATGGTATTGGCCCATGGACTGGACAAGTTATAAGTGGATCTACCGTTGCGAGGTTTGTCGTGAGGGGAGCGGCGAGGAATTTGGCTGGGACTTTGGAGATTGGGGTTCAGGAGGGGGAGTATAAGTACCGATTTTATCCCTTTTAGTCTTGCCTTGGGTCCTGAGGTCTCTCCAAGCACACCTTTTAGACCCCATTTCTGACTCCCTGTCCCCTTCAGTATGCGCACAGCCCCGGCGCATGGTACCCCAGCAAACTCACCGATACTCGGAGACACGACCGCCGCTCAAGCCATCGGATTCGCTCAACTACACTCTACCGGCAGTTTACCCTCATTCCAGCCACCAGCTCTCGTACCGTGATCACCATCATCCTTCCGACTCCATCCACTCTCGACACGTTCCCATTCTAGAGATTAGCTTGTGCCCTTCGGGAGCTTGCCGAAGTGAACCAACCCCATGAACAATTCAACGCGACTGCGGTGCTGATAGTGCGAGACCCGATCTAGGCTGGCAGACGCAGTTCTTCATCCCAAATGGCTCGAAACCCAGCACGAATTACACCGTTTGGGTGACCCAAGGGCCCAAGATCAGCGGTCCACTGTCCATGTACACCAAGTCGGAGGCCTTTAGCCAATTCTGCCTGTTGGTACATTCGTTATCCTATTGCCCACCGGTTTCCGACCCAATACCATTACCCGCGTCCACTTTCAGCTCAACCGATCCTAATGTGACGCTTATCGTGGACGAGAGCACCGTCCCTGCCGCGATTAACAATAGCGTGACGGGATCCTTAATTAACTTCTCCACCTTACACTCCACGTTTCCGTGTGGGAGAGACGTGTACTCCCCGTTACGCTCCTGCGCGGACTGTTACGACGCGTAACGCATCTGGGCATGCTTTGTCTCCCTCCTCCGTTGCACCGTACCTCTGCCAGGGGCCCAACGTCGTCAGGTTCTTCAACGACGTCTAACCCTCAAGTCCCATTCGCTCTCAAACCACGGCCAGCACAATCCTTGCCACGGGCAGCAGGGTTGCCCTCGCCTACAACGGCTTACACAAAGTTGCTACCCTGCATTGAATCATGTCAAGCCGTACGCCGAACGTGCCCTTCTTTCCTTGGGTGGGTATGTCCCGTACCGGACGTTAACGCGGCAGAGGACTGCGCACTGGGTGTCTGGGATAGCTGGAACGGGCTCATCCCTGGCGAAGGGCTGTTAGGACAGGCGGATATGGGACCGGGACGGTTAGTGTGACGGATCGGATCTGGTGTAATGGAGCGTGAGGAGTTTATGCTAAGTGGTAAAGGCGAAGATAAGCTTTTTTCATGGCATGTTAGCTATCTTGAGGTTATTAGTGTAATACTTCATGTTCTTATCGAGTGAGTTCGAGGTTAGACTTGCTGAGCTCGAGCTCCTAGATCACAGATAGAATGCCCGGAGAAGCTCAGAAATCGATGCTCAAGTGTTGTTACACGGTGACCTCGTGAGTACCCGGTGGCGGAAGTAGTCTATAGTCTATGTCACCTCTTCAATGAAATCACACATCCACGACAAACGAGGGCCATTGCGATAGCATAGGAAGCCAAGAGAGGTTTTCTGGAGCGAAAGGCCCAGCGAAAAACGGGGTCCACATACCTAATAAGGCAGGTGCCGCGGGGTTTTCGCTCCAGCAAAATTCCCTCATGAGACAAGGTCGCTTTGCGCTGTGCAAGGCAACGAGCAGGACTGGCTGATCCAATTCTCTCACGCGTGATTAATCTAGACTCTATATCACTGAATTCATATTTAAAGTCGGATGATGTAGGTATTTGCAAGACCCTGTATCCCTATTTGTCGAAGAGAAATTTCCCCGAACCCTCGCACACGATTTCCCCCCTGACTGTTT
>WSTX01008208.1:0-12891 GCA_019633405.1 Tulasnella sp. 408
CTAACCTAACCTAACCTAACCTAACCTAACCTAACCTAACCTAACCTAACCTAACCTAACCTAACCTAACCTAACCTTGCCCTGTCACTGTCCTCCTCCTCTTGTCCTGGCTACTGGCCATTCACCTTGTCCCTTCGCCCACTTTCCCCTCTTCACACCCCACCACCCCCCTTGCCTGCTGCTCACACCGCTTGCCACCCACACCCCCTGCTACCCCGCTCCCTCCCTCTGGTTCACCTGCTCCTCACCCACTCTCAAGTCCCACCATTCTACCTGTCTCTTCTCATTCCCCTCACCCCTCATTCCATCCTTCAACCCCTTGCCCTTCCACTTGGTCTCTTCACCACCATTGCTGTCTACCTGTCCCTCTTGCTCTCTGACTCAACCTGTTCCAATACTTTACTCACCATCAGTAATTCAACCTCACTCTGGCATTCTCTTGCACCTCTGCCCCATCCCCTCAATCTTCACCTATTGCCTCATCACCTTTGTCTTCTCAGCCTTCACTCTCACTCAGTCATACACACATTCTCTCTCTTTCTCACTCCCAACTGCCCCACATCTCATCCTCCCTGCACCATGGCTAACCCTCATCTAATGTATATTGATCTTATTTATTACAACTAATACAGACCACTTACTATTTACTCACCAGTCATCCTCTCACACATAGCTGAGACCACTAACAACTGCACTGTGAATATGGAGAACGGTCTCGGGATATCTGAAAACCATGCCACATCCCTTAGATGTATCAAGGGGCCCACATACCATATTCACAAGTAGCAAAACCACGGCCACAGATTGAGGACGGCAGTGAGGCGGCCCAAAGCGGTGAGCAACCCCAACTCAGCAGGTTCACAACATTGCCGGAAGGCGGCGAGAGGTCTAGAATGGCGTTGGGTGGACCCAAATAGTGTCTTGAACGTCGAGAAAGCCGTTGCTGATGGAACTGGGTGGACCCGCCACCGAGAAAGACCGCGAGAGGTCAACAGGGACCACGTGAAGTCAAACCTCGTGACCGAGGATGTGGTGAGAGGCAAAAAGGCGGTAGAGCAGGTTGAGCCGCAGCCACACGTTACCAAGCGGCAGTAGCAAGTTCAGCTGTGATGGTGAGACCTGAAAACGCAGCAGCAAGAGGTTGAAAGGTTGAGACGTGAAAACGCGGCAGCACGAGGTTGAAAGGTGGTGGTGATAGGTAAAGGCGGTCGCGAGGTGTCAAGAGGCGGCTGCCAGAGGTCCAAAGGCGGTGGCGAGACTTCTAAAGGTCGACGAGAGGTCCAATAATGGCGGCGACAAGTTGACAGGCGGCGGTGACAAGTCCAAAGGTGGCGGTGAGCGGTCCAAGGCCGGTGAGGGGTCGAGAGGCAGTGCCAAGGGGTCCCTTAGCGGCGGCAACAAGTCCAAAGGCGGCGGCGAGATTTCCAAGGGTGGTGAAGGGTCCAGAGGCGGAAGCAGGAAGGCTGTGGTGAGACTTCCAAACGTGGCGAGAGCTGAAAGGCGGCGGCAAGAGGTTGAAAGGTGGTGGTGAGAGGTAAAGGCAACGGCGAGGGGCCCAAGGTCGGTGAGGGTGATGAGGGGACTATGGGGGATTGAGAGGCAATGGCGAGACCTCTAAAGGTGCTGGCAAGACTTCAACGGCGGCGAGAGGTCCGAAAACGGCAGCGATAAGTCGAGAGGCGGTGGCGACAAGTCTAAAGGTGGTGGCCAGGAGTTCAAGGGCGGTGAGGGGTCGAGAGGCAGCAACAAGTCAAAAGCACGTGGCGAGACCTTCAACGGCGGTGGCGAGATGTCCAAGGGTGGTGGTGAGGGGTTCAAAGGCGGCGGGGAGAACTCCAGAGGCGGTGGCGAGCACTCCAAAGGCGGCGAGAGGTCGTTAACGAATAATGTAATTGGTACATGATTCGAAATACTTACATTAGGTGGTCGAAGTTCGGAATTCTTGTCAAACGGGAACACGCCGGTGTCAAAACATCGAGAAGTCGAGACGCTAAGTTCAGCGAACATGGTTAGCTAAAGTTATGAAAAAGACCTGAAACTACTTACCTGAAGGCGCAATGAGGCTCGCCGGAGGGGGAGCTCGGAGGTCGGGCTGAGTTTGCCTTGACAGAAAGGGCGCGGGCGGTCATGGCGTTGGTTGGAGACGATGGCGGCGGTGGTGGGTTCGTTGACGATGCGGAGGATGGTCAAACCAGCGAGGGTACCGGTGTCCTTGGTCGTCCACGCTGAGCGTAAGAGGGCGAGTCGGTAGATCTTGGTAGCGAGGTGGCGATGGCGCTGGGGTCGGTCTGGGGGACGAACGGGGAGAGGGCTGCTTCAGTCATCGTTTCTTCGGTGGGAGCGTTGATAGCGAACGGGATTCTGCATGTTTGATAGGCTTCGGGGAAAGGGGTCAGGTGGTCAGAGTTTTGGTAAAGCTATTGGTGAACGTATTAAGAAGGAAAGCGAAAACCCTACCTGCACGTCGTTCGATATATTGTTGAAGGCGGAGGAAGGGGAGGTCGCGGTCGTGGAGGGAGGAAGAGCAATCGACAAGAGGGTACGCTTGGCATGCTCGCGAGCGGTTTTTGGACGAGGGAGAGCATGGGCCTTTGAGGGGAGGTTCTTCGTGAGCTTGCACTTGAAATCCTGGGCGAAGTTGACGAGGACGATGTCGTTGACGGCAGACTTGTCCATCTCGGAATCGCGGAGACCTTTTCAGCGGGTTTGTGATTCGAGCGGAAAAGGTCCTGGCAAAGCTCCTCGAAACGAGCAAGGGCGATGGAGGTGTAGAAGTAGATACCCTCGTACAGCGAGTCGATCTTGACGGAGGTCCGAATAGCCGAAAGAGACGGTACGTTTGGCGCGCCCGTAAGCGTTTCTCTACGGTCTTTAAGGAGCGGTCCTTCTTGAACTTTCGCTTGAGCTCCTGGACGAGGTAGAGATGGTTCAAGCCCAAACCACCAAAATGGGTGTCACCAGCGGTGGTCTTGTCTTCGAAAACATCCTCGTCGATGTTCGAAAGTTTCTCTACCAGGATCGAAGATAAGGACGTCGTGTTCGCCGGTGCCTGCTTGTCGAGACCATACGCAATGGTAACAGGGACTGTGGCGGTCGTTGTGCCGCTTATATTTGAGGAAAACGATTAGGCCTGAAAGCTACTGAAACAAGGTAAGTACTGACGTTCGAGGTTAGGGAAACGAACGTACCAAGTCGTTGATCCCATCGTCGGCATCAAGGACGGTAGCGATGGCGACGTCTAGATCGCCGTTGTTGAGCCAATTGGACCTAAATACTAATTGAAAACATGAGTGGTGGCGTTCAAAATACGATGAATCAACCTACCAGAGCCGCCAATGTCGATAGAGATCAAAACCACGGCAGCGTGGATGTTCAAACACGTCTACATCGCCGCCTCTCCCGCCGCTAATGTCCTTGCTAGGCCAGTGTCCTCCGCGAGGGTATCTTGATCGTTCAGGACGCGGGTAAGGGAGGACTACTGCAGGTCGGAAAACCTCGTCGGGCGTTAGAGTTGAAAACTTTGGCGATGACGTTGAATGTCAAGGGAGAGATTTTGAGTATTGAAAAAGGAGGCAAGGGGGTTGTTGCGAAGCGAGCAGCCGAGTTGGAGCAAAGCGAACGAGCGGTCCGCGAGGTATGCCGCGTTGAATAAAAAGCGGCTGAGACGTTCGAGATCACCGTCGCCGAGGATCCCGAGCGCTGAGAGTGGGCTAGGACTATAGAAAATTCGTAAATGTTTGAGCCAAAGGCTTGGAGACACTTACCTACGGTGTGTCTCGCCATCACCGTATGCGGCGATGGACGTTGGGCGAGGAAGTTTGCTGATAGCGTGAGAAAAGAATAGAGGGACATGCACGAAAAGCTTACCTAAGGGATCCCAAAGCACATATTGGGGTAGCAGATCAGTAGGAACACATGAAACGATTTTGAAACGCTTACCTAAGAGTTCGCAAAGCGTTTGAGAAGATGGCATTTGACTGCCGCGTTCGTTCTGAAGGTAAACGAACGGGTGCGACGGTCGTGGCGGTTGTTCGAGGGGTTGGACTGGTTAAGTTCGATAGCAGAGTCAGTCAATAATATGAAATGAGTTCGAAAAGCTTATCTCAGGCATGCCAATACATTCGAGAAGGTGTTGGCGATGTGGCGGCGTTCGTTTAGAATGTGAATGAACGGGGGTGGTGGTCGTGACGCTCGCTCGAGAGTCCTTAGGCTAAATTAGGTAACCAAGTTAGTGCAAACACATGAAATGAGCTCAAAAGGCTTACCAGAAGTCGGACCAGCTAAGTTTCGTAAGAGAGTCAGTGGAAATCCTATTAAAAATCCGAAACGCTTACCTAATTTATTCAGAATTACCTCCGAAGAAGGTGGTGGGACGTCGCATTAGTTTCCGAATGTGAGCAAACGGTAATAGCAGCCGTGGTTGTTCGAGAGAACGGACGGGTGAGTTGCGAATAGCGTTAAGGGAAGGTGGTTGAGACGCTTACCCAACATATCCCAAAGCATCGTTGAAAGTGCTGCTGGCTTTCCGCGTTCGAGTTGCAGGTGAGGGAAGGCGAGTGGCAGTCGTGGCAGTCGTGCGAGAGCTCGGACTCGATAATTGGGGGCTGTGCTGGGGTGTAGCGTTCATTCTGGAGATAAACGGATGGGAGCGGCCATCGTGGCCAACGTGCGCGAGGTCCGAGAAGCTAAATTGGTAACATAGTGAGTGATAATACATGAAATGCGCTAGAAATCTTACCAATTACATCCCGAAGCGTTGAAGCGTTCGAGAGGGTTGCGCCAGGGTGTGGCGTTCGTTTTGCAGGTGGACGAACGGAGTGGCAAGAATGCGGTAGGTCGGATGTGCTATATTTGGTTAATAAACTAGTGGAACTACTTGAAAGAAGCGCTGGGTTGCCGCGTTCAATTGAATGTGACTGAACGGGAAGGGCGGCTGTGGGGGTTCGTGCTGCAAGTCGGACTGGCGAAATTTGGTGAGAGTCAGGATTCAAGAAATGAGCTCAGAGCACTTACCTAAACCATCTTAAAGAATTGATTAAGGTGCTGCTGTGAAATTGCGGTGGAGTCTCAGGTGAACGAACGGTGCGAGGTCGATGCGGTCATACGAGAATTCGGGCCGGCCAAGGTTGGGAAGGGAGTTAGTAAAACCACTAGAAAAGAGGTTGAACGCTTACTTAACACATTCTAAACCGTTCTTCTGGCTAGTGGCGGGGTCTGGCGTTCCATTTGAAGGTGAACGCACGGTGGTGACGGTGGTGGAGGTCGTGCGAGAGGTCAGGGTGCCTAAATCGGGCGCGCGAGAGTCAATGGACATATTGTAAATAAGTTTGAAACGCTTACCTAAGATTTCGCGGAGCGTTGGAGAAGGTGCCGCAGCGGTGTCGTTCTGAAGATGCACGGACGGAAGTGCCCGTCGTTGGTCATGCGAGAGTTCGGGCTGGCCAAAGTTGGGAAGAGAGTCAATAGAACTACTAGAAAAGTGAATGAAACGCTTTCCTAATACATTCTAAACCGTTCTTCTGGGTAGCGCTGGGCTTGAAGATGAAGGGGGTGAGGTGGTGTGATTCGTGCGAGAGGTCAAGAATATATGAAATGAGTTAGAAACTCTTACCTACGATGCCCCGAAACGTTTGAGAAGACGGCGTCGTGGCGGTCATTTGGCGATGAAGAGATGAGAACGACCGTGGTGGTATTGATGCGAGAGGTCCAACAAGAGCCAGCCGAACGGCGAGGAAGTCGATGGTGACGGTGGAGTGAAGAGAGATGAGAATTGTCTAAGTCGGTGTGGCTGGGGTGGGAAAACTTATGTAATGTCTAGAGTTGTCCCCGGAACGTCGCTTGCACGATCTCTCCAAGCGCCACTGATGTTTGCTCACCCGCCAAACAAACGCCGCGGCACCCAAAAGAAAGGTTCTCGAACCCCTTTCAATGTCTCCGGTAAGCATTCCGAACTCTTTTCTTTTCTTTTCGCTGACTTCATTCCTAAATTTACCTTATACCAACCCTCGCATGACCGCTGCGACTACCAATCCCGTCCGTTCACATCCAAAACCAGCGCATCACCCTGGCGTCACGTTCCTACACTATTTGGGATGTTTTAGGTAAGCGTTGCATGTATTTCCGCTGCCTCTGTTACCGACTCTAATCCGTCGACCTCTAGTAAAGCCACGACGGGCACTCCGCTCATCGCCAAAACGACACCCCGGCGGCACCTTCTCGAACGTTCCGCGAGATCTTAGGTAAGAATTTCAAACTCGTTTCCAATCCGTCCATTGACGCTCGCACCTGATCTAGGCATCCTGACCTCTCGCACGAGTCACGACCCCACCGCCGTCAACCCCGTCCGTTCACCTTCAAACGGAACGCCAGACACCCGGCGCTACCCAGGAGAATGGTTTAGAATGTATTAGGTAAGCGTTTTAATCTCTTTTATAGTAGTTTTAGTGACTTTCTTCCCAACCTTGGCCATCCCGAATTCTCATATGACGGTTCATCTCCAAAACCTACACCGCGATCGTCGAACCTATATTATGCAATCATCTCGAACTTCCTTTTAGTACGTTGCCTCACTTTATTGACAAATTCAACAGTCCAAACGCTTACCCGCTCTTTATACTCCCCCTCGTTCACCTTCGACTTCTCGAACGGACGCCACCACCGTCCGTTCCCGTTCGTTCAAGTCCAGACTCGGCCCGACCTCCAACCTTCCCCTTCGGCGAGCGTCATTACCCCTTCGTGTAAGAGTTTTTACGTCTTTTATAATATTACTATTATATTAGATAATCATCTTCACTGGGCTTAGCTGCCGCCTCTCGAACAAACGTCTCCCCCGCCCGTTCCCGTTCTGGCAACGCTGAACTGCACCCCAGCGCCACCCGCAACTACCACTCCCATTCGTTTTCATCGAACACGAGCGCAGCACGTTCCTACTCCTGTGAGGAGCATTGGGTAAGCGTTGTGAACGCATCGTCGAGAAGACTCCCGTCTCGCCCAAGTTACCGGCAAAGCACGATCCCTCCGCACAAGCTGCAAGCTGTTCACCTTATGCACTTAAACGAATCAGCCCAACGCCAGGCTTGGCAGGCATTTTGAAGGTTCAGGTAAGCATCTCGCTCCTTTTCAAGTAATATTACTGATTGGTCTTCCGCACATAGTCGGTCCGACCGCTCGCACGAGCGCCACGAGCACCATTCCCGTCCGTTCACCTCCGAAATGGACAGCACGCCCCTCTGTAACCCTCTCGAACCTTTTAGGAGGTCTCAGGTAAGCCTTTCGAACTCAACAACGACCTCTTCCGCGGGACGCTCAAGCCCGTCGAACAGGTGTTGCTTGACTCAAGCATGAAGAGCGAAGACATCGACGACGTTGTTCTCGTTGGTAGCTTCACCCGTAACCTGGTACGTCTCTTTTCTTTCCAATTACTCGTTGCTTTCTGACCCGTCTTTCACTCTAGTATCCCAAGTCAAAAGTCCTAGCCGCTCTCCGTCGCCGCCGATAACCAGCCCACCGTCACCATCCAGGTCTTCGAGGGTGAACGTGCCCTTACCAATCTCAAGAATCTCATCAGCAAGTTCGACCCAACGGCATCCCAACGGCTCCTCGTGTTCCTCAGATCGAAGTAAGCGTCAAGGTCGACGCCAACGTTATCCTCAAGGTCGGCGCCGTCAAGAAGGGCACTGTCATATGGTGCCTAGCGCGAATCGCGACCTCTGAGATTCGCGCCGCGGCTCGCGACCCCTAAGAGTCGCGCAAATCGTGATGTCTGAGATTCGCGCACAGCGTGATGCCTACCGCGCAACAATATTGCCGCATTCAACCACTCCAATAGGCCAAACTTGGCGCGACCCCCCACTGCCCCTTTGGCGAGCCTCCTTACCTCATCAGGTAAGTAGTTTCAGGTCTCTTTTCGTAGCTGTAACTGATCATATTCGCCGAACTTAGCCTCTCGGCTTGTCGAGCGAACGCCACCACTGCCCGGTCCCGTTCGGTCGAGGCCGAACTTGGCCTGACCCACCACCTCCCCCTTCGGTGAGCTTCATCACCGCTGCAGGGAATTAATTTCGGCTCTTTTTTTTTGCAACTACCATTAATCATCCTCGCCGAACCTAGCCGTCCGACTTCTCGGACGAATGCCACCAACCCCCGTCCCCGTTCGTCCAATGCCAAAATTGGCCCTCCCTCCGACCCCTCCCTCCGGCGAGCCTCATTGCCCCTCCAGGTAAGTACTTTTGGGTTCTTTTCAAAACTTTAACTTATCATCTTCGGTGAACGTAGCCTCTAGACTTCTCGAGCGAACGCCACCACCGCCCGTTCCCGTTCGGTCAAAGCCAAACTCGGCCCGACCCCCTAATTCCCGTTTGGCGAGCCTTATCACCTCGTTAGGTAAGTGGTTTGAGGGCTTTTTTCGTAACTTTAACTTATCATATTCGCCGAACTTAGCATCTCGACTTCTCGAGCGAACCTAACCTAACGCCGCCAACGCCTGCTCCCATTCCGTCAAAGCCAAACTCGGCCCGAAATCCCACCTCCCCCTTCGGCGAACCTTATTACCACTTTAGGTAAGTAGTTTCGGGTCCTTCTCGTAACTTTAGCTGATCATCTTCGTCGAACTTTAGCTATCCGACCTAGCGAAGCCACCACCCCCCGATCCCGTTAGGTCGAGGCCGAACTCGGCCCGACCCCCAACCCCCCCCATTCGATGAGCCTCATTACCGCTGCAGGTAAGTAGTTTCGGGTCTTTTTTGTAACTTCCATTAATCATCCGTGCCGAACCTGGTCGTTGGACTTCTCGAACGAAGCCAGAACACCCGTCCCCGTTCGTCCGAGGCCAAACTGTACCCGACCTCCGACCTCCCCCTCTGGCGAGCCTCACTGTACCTCCAGGTAAGTAGTTTCGGGTTCTTTTCGTAAATTTAACTTATAATCTTCGCCGAACATAGCTCTAGACTTCTCGAGCGAACGCCACCACCACCCGTTCCCGTTCAGCCAAGCCCAGACTCGGCCCGACCTCCGACCTCCCCATTCGGCGAGCCTCTTTACCGCTTCGGGTAAGTTTTTTCACTTCCCGATTTCCGACTCCAACCAATCAACTCCGCGCCTCTGTTACCAACTCCTATCCGCCGACCTCTTACACAGCCACGACGGGCACTCCCGTCCGCTCATCTCCAAAACGACACCCCAGCGGCATCTTCTCGAGCGTTCCGCGAGACTTTAGGTAAGCATTTCAAACTTATTTCCAATACGTCCATTGACTCTCGCACCCGATTTAGGCGTCCTGACCTCTCGCACGAGTCACGACCCCACCGCCGGCAACCCCGTCCGTTCACCACTTGCCGCACGACCCCCCTGCCACCCCTCCCGTTCGGTCCCCGTCAAAGAGAAAACGGCAGCCCAGCGCCACGTTAAAGAACCTTCTTTACATGTCTGGTAGGCATTTATTACCTCTTCAAGTGGTTTTACTTGTTCGTTGACCAATTATAGTCAGTCCGACCTCCCGCATCCCTGCCACTGACGTTCGTTGACCTCCAAAATGAACACCGCACTCCAGCTCCACCTTCTTGAACGCTCCTCCTGGGTGCTATAGGTAAGAGTTTTTACTATGTTATATATTCTTGCTAACCGTGTTACCAATGTAGCTTGTGGGATCACTCGCCTGTAGGCCACGACGGCCGTTCTCGTCCGCTCATCTTCATCGCCAAAACGAACGCCACACCTCAGCGCCACCTTCTCGAACGCTTTGGGATGTCATAGGTAAGAGTTTCTAACTCATCTGATCTGTTCTCATAACTCTAGTATCAATTTAGCTCGGCGGACCTCTCTCACGCAGCCCTCGATGGCACTTCCAGACCCGAACGACCGCCACCCCGTTCGTTTACCTTCAACTCCAGCGCTGCACCCCAGCATCAACTTGGAAAATGCTTTTAGATGTATTTGGTAAGCGCTTTAAAAGGATTTCTTTGATTTTCACAGACTCTCTGACGAACGACCACCAAGACACTTGGTTTAGCGTCAGGTCACCAAGGACGCCGGTACCATCACCGGTCTCACCATCTTTTGTATCGTCAATGAGCCCACCGCCACAACTATTTCCTACGGTCTCGATAAGAAGAAGAACTCCCCCACAACACTGGTATGTATCTTTTCTTCCCGATCAGTCGTTCGCTTTTTTCACCTATCTTTTACCATAGTGTCCCATCCTATATCCTCGTCACCATCGCCGCACCGTCAATCGCGGTCAAAAACGAAGCGTCCTCGCACCTGCAACGAACCAGCTCGCAAGAAATCACTACTCAACTCCTGGTCACCGTCTATGGCAGAAACGGCTCCGACCCGACACCATTTCAAATTGAACCTGACACCCTCACCTCAAGTGATACTACCAGGCCTTTTACAAGGCCAGCGACGAGTTCGACAAGTACGTAGATTCCACAGAATTTTAACGTCGCCCCCTCACCCTTTATTCAACACTAAATCTTTCGCGGACCTCTCCCTTGCGTTGCTCCGACTCGCCTGCTCGCTTCGCAACACCATTTCTTATCTCGGAGAGAAGGTCGCCCAAGCCGTCAGCAGGAAAGAAGACCGACATCGACGTCTCCAAGGACAACCGCACTGTCGGCAAGCTCAATCGTCAAGTCGAAAGCTCACCCTCGGGAAGGTTGCTTACCTCTTATCCCGCGACGACGTAATTAGCATCTTAGACGAGCAAGAAAGCGGAAATCAAAGCTCTGGCGCAGCTTTTCGAAGGAGAACTCAGACCGTCAAACCCCTCGTGCAAGCGGCCACGCAAATCCTGGCGTGGCAGGATACCCTTGCCAGTTCGCGAACCGAGTAGGTGCAGATCAACCGCAGCGAAAAAACTCAGGCCGAACGAGGGTCCAGGTACCGATGAAGGGGACGAGGCAGTTGGTTCCAATTATTATCCAATACTCGTAAGACCCCCAGCAAGAACTAGCGGAAGAAGGAGAGGAGGGCGAGTGCGGCAGGCGCAGAAGCGGGGAGCGCGGAAGAGGGAAGCACACTGTGCTTGAGTCCACCCCGCGCAAACGTGAACAAGTCGTGTTTGCGCCAGCGCGGGCAACACGTTGACTTGAGAAGCGCGAATCGATCGAGCCGACATTCGCGCTGCAGGCTTCATCCACCCAACCAATACCTACAGCGCGAATCAATTAACGCAACATGTGCGCTGCTCGCCTCTCGACTTCTCGAGCGAACGCCACCACCGCCCGGTCCCGTTCCGTCAAAGCCAAACTCGGCACGACCCTTCAATTCCCCATCGGCGAGCCTCATCACCGTTTCAGGTAAGTATTCTCCGGTGTTTTTCATAACTCGCATTAATACCCTATTATCTTCCCCAAACTTAGCATCTCAACCTCGCCGAACATAGCCTCTCGACATCTCGAGCTCACCCACCACCGCCCGCTCCCGTTCGGTCATGGCCAAACTCGACCCGACCTCCGACCTCCCCCTTCATCTGCCACCTGGACCATAAAGTCGACCGGTTCGACCTCTAGCCCGACCGCATCTCCCGTTCGTTCAGCATTAAATCGAACGTGGTAGCCCAATGCCTGCAAGTTCAGGTAAGCATTTCGCACTTGGTTCAACTATTTTTAAGCCATTCCTTTAACGAGTATAGCCAGCTGACGTATCGCACGATCTCCACGCCCGCCACCTCGTTCGTCCACCTGCAACGTCAGCGCGGCACCCCAGCAGCACCCTTTGGGACATTTTGAGATGTCTTAGGTAAACTTTTTAAACTCTTCTCCAGTACATTTACTGACTCCTCTACCAAAATCAACCGCTTGTTCGTTCACCTTCGAATCTCGCGCTACACCCGAGCTTGCCGTTCCCAGCGGTCAGGCGCGCCCTTTACCTCCAGCCACGACCGCCCGCTCCCGTTCGTTCATTCCAATTCGAGCTCGACCCCTCACCTCCGCCTTCGGCGATGTATCGAACTACGTCAGGTAGGAGGTTTCGATTGCTTTTTAAATGCGTTTACTAATCATTTGGCCATACCGCAACAGTTCCAACAACCCGCAACCGCATCATCGTCAGCTCTAAGCTCGAATTCAAATCCTTCGAAGGCGGCAACGATTTATCCGAAACTCTCACTCGCGTCAAGCTCGAAAGGCTTAACAACGACCCTTTCCGCAGACCCCTCAAGCCCCTCGATCCGGTGCTGAAGGACGCCGGCATGGAGGACGTTAGCTTCCACAGAATTTCGAACGTCGCCCGATGACCTTCTTATTATCTACTTACCGCCGTGGGTGACGGGTGTCGCTGTCAGACCCTGAGGACCTGAGCTAGGAGGGGTCACCAGGTTCGGGCCACTTTACGATCGTAAAGTTGCCTGAAATCGAAGCCGCTCGCCCGCTCCCATTCCTTTACTTCCAAACCAAGCCACGACCCCCTAAATCAACCTTTGACATGCAGTTTACTACGCTAGGTAAGTATTTTAAGTATTTTTTTCACATCTTTATTAATCTGCTTAGGCCACGATCTCATGACGCCCGTTTCCACCCACTCGATCCCAAATCGAGCGCGACCCCCAACCTCCACCTTCGGCGATCCTCAAAATCACGTCAAGTCCGCATCCGTTTTTGACATGTTGACTAAGGTTACTGAGCACGCGTTGGCAGGAGGTCACCGGTCCATGCCGCGGGTGCGGAGGTCGGGGCTGGTGGACTGTATGGTCGTGAAGTAGCTGACCACGCGCGGACCGCCAAACACGGGTGCACGTGGCTGTCGTGACTCCCGGACGGACCAACTACATAGACTCGCGCACAGCGTGATGCCTACCACGCAACAATATTGCCGCATTCAACCACTCCAATAAGCCAAAATCCGCGCGACCCCCCACTTCCCCTTTGGAAAGTCTCCTTACTTCATCAGCTA
>WSTX01008209.1:0-12859 GCA_019633405.1 Tulasnella sp. 408
CTTGTTTTCTTGAACAACACACAACACGCACGCCACACGCTGTCCAACGGCGTGCGAAGCTCATCCCAATCCCAGCTTGCCGGAGAAAAGCCGGTGGTTCTCGATACCTATTTAGGTGGATATTGGGGGCGCTGTTTGGGTGGGTGGGGGTCATCGTTTTTAACATGACGTCACGCGTGAGGGCTAGACTCGCAAGGTCCAAGCGAGGTTGTGGCCGTTCGAAACTTCTTTTGTGGTTCAAATGATCACGACCTCCCCGGAGCAAGTCGAACTGCGGTAAGGCTATGTATATAGCACTCCAAACAGAATGTCATTCCCTCCGACGGGCAAGGCATAACGCAGGACGGTATGACATGGGCAAATCGTCATCATCCACCTCAACCTCGGCTCTTTTGCTAGCCCAATAAAATATATACCCTCAACCCCGCGGAACCAACCAGAGCGCCACACTTCAGTTTTCGTTCAGAAGAACTTCCAAATGTCGCAACATGTGATATTACGATGACGAGTTGAAGTTGAACGTGAAATACGTAGGTTGGGTGCTGCGTATCGCGATCGAAAGAGGAAAGTGCGATGACTAGCATGCGACGTCATGCCTTGGCCCCACGGGTCCGTTCGTCAAAACAAGCGGGACGTCGCAGCGAGAAAATCTAGATTCCTCAATCTTTTGTTTTTCCTCTCGTCGGAGAAGCGGTGTTCCCGAACGGGCAAATTCGGATGGTGGAGGATGTGGACTGTGCCGTGCCGCGCCTCGTACGTAGCGCGGGCGCAAGCGCGCACATGCCCCCGCGGAGGAAGGAGACTTCGGCAATCCTTGGGGTTTCCGCTGGACTCGGCATCTAACAGCAGCGATGATGCGGACGAGTACGTAGATAGTGCCTCCTTTGCAGATGCCTTGATCGAAAGGGGGAGGAACTCGTCCCAACAGATTGGTGAATCGTATCTCAGTTCCATGACGTCACGGCTAGGAGGGCCCAAATGAATCTCCTTAACCCGGGTTCACCCTTCCGTATCTTAGATCCCCCCTCTCCAAGGGGTTAAGAAATTGTACCTCGAAATAAACTGCGCGAGTAAAAATATATCCTCCTGTTTGTGACTGTACCCTTTCGTCCCTCGGGCTAGCCACCGTCCGCTACATGCCGGGGCTCCAACGCCTGGCCGAATCCAGACCAACTACTCCCCGGAAACTGTGGCCAGTTCGATACTTCGCTTTTGAGAGCGCCACAAAACTTTGGAGGATTACCTGGGGGAGGCTTGCTACCTTGCTCCGCAGCATTGACGTCGTTCTTGACGCGGGTGGGTCACCCCGACCGCAGAGCCCGAGCTTAGTGGAAGGCAAAAGTCCGAAGACCGATGGCGTGGGTGCGACACAGGGAACACCGAAACAGTGCCGGGAAACGGAAGCATTGTTATGTGTAGATGTACAGGGATATGTGCACCACCGGGCTCCCTCGTTCGCAAGCGGCCACGATTTCTGCCCGCTGCAAGTGACGATAATGCTCTCATTCAGCCGGCTGCGAAAGGAAATTTTGGCTCTAAATTGCTGATTAGCTTGATGAGCGGCAATCGCTGTAGGCCGATCATGGGCGGGGAGGGGAAAGGCCGCTCGGGCGTGCTGGTCTCCACATCCCGCGTGCTCTCCGTAAAATCGCTCGCCCCTTCCTTCGCTCAGGGCGCCGCGTTTCACGACCGCTCTCAATTTGGCTTTTCGCGCCACCATCCACCGAGCCCGCTCGCGCGTTTGACCACCGGGTTTCGGAAGGACATGAGACCCCGGACGAGTTTTCCTTGCTTCAAACTCAAGCACCCAGCCACACCCTTGGGAGCGACGTTAACATTGTAGCAAGCCCAGAGAGCACGCTGCGTGCTTAACGGGTTCGCGTGCCGCTTATTAGATAAGCAGATGCCCGCTGTGCGCGAGTGTTTGAATGGCTCAGACGACACTCTTTTATCCTACAGATTTACTTTCTTGTGCGTCAGCGATCCTTCGGTTTCGCGACCCCCTTATGCCGAGGAGGTCGCTTCCGGCCGTGACGCTCTCCGAGATCGGGTTTTCGCTTCGCAAAATCACAAATTCAATAGAGCTTATGTTTTTGAAGATTTAAGCACATGGTACGGGACGATCAACCTGTGGATTCCCGGGTAGAAGCATTTCCCTGACCGCCACTTGTGGAGATAGATCCACGCTAACTAAGCGCAAATTACGTTGATAAACGAAGAATCTAGGAAGCTGGGTCCCTACATGGTTTGTTACTGATGCAACCACATTGAACGGTCCCGCCACCGGTCTCGGCACCGTTCTCTAGAGTAGTTGGTTCTGTAAACCATGCCACAATGAGAATTAATCAAAGGCGCAGCTATTGGGTGGTGCGACGGCAGGAAGATCGACGTACCGTGAATATTGCAAGTGCAATCGAGACAAAGCAAGCACCAGCGGAGACGCCGAGAATCAATGCCCGGTTACTTTGGGAGCTGGGTTCTAGCTGTGTATACTTGATGTAGTCGAGAACGAAGTAACTGGAGTTGGTGCCATCGGCAGCGGAACTTCCGGCTATCTCCAACAGGTGGGTACCATGACTTAAACCTGACTTGCTGAATACTGGGGCGTTGTAAACTATCCTTTCACCATTTCCATCGAGAAATGCTTCCTTGATTCTATCCGGTTGCATCACTCTATCGATTGAGAAGGTCGGGAGTGGAAACCAATTGGTAAGATTCAGCATGACAAAGTAAACGTTGATGTCAACACCTGCATTTCATTGAGAGAGACCGGGATCAGTAAGAGCGAATGCGAAGTGCTACTCTTGGGACATGAATAATCGCACCCGTAAATTCAAAGGACGCTGTGGCCCTTCCACGAGCATGATGAATGGTGCCTACGAATCGGTTCAGCTCAGGTTCAGACGATCTATTCAACCTTTGGGCGGGCAGCCATAAATATTACCGGCGTGTACTTGTGTGACATCAATCGGCTCTGGCTTTATCGAGGGAATGGTGGTTGTCCAATCCGAGCTGAGGGTTCCATCCGCGGTGTAGACGATTTGTGGGTCAGCATCATCAACAACGATTTCCTTGGACGAGGTGCCGGAAGCCAAGTAGAGTACAGAGAGCCAAATAAAAGCTGGAGGAATGCGATATGAATGCATTTGCTTGGATATTTAGGAGCTGTGGTTGTAAGAGGCATCCCTCGCAATTGGATGGTCTTTTAAAGGACAGAAACTCCTCATGTTTGCTTTCCATGGACTATTCATGAATTATGGGGAGGGTGTCACAAACAACGGTCTGAAATGCCAATGCCGTTGCCAAGCTCAGGGACCAACCCTCACAGCCACGAAGTAAAATCCTCAAAAGCTGCTGCACCCTATCATAGCAGGGCTCGGCCTGACAGATACCGAGGTCCCTTCCTCGAGCCGAGGAAGATCCGCGTAGCACGGAAGAGTTGACTGGAAATACAGGACTTTGACATGAACACAGGATCGAAATATTGTAGAATTCCGACCTCAACGGCAATCTCATGTCCCAGGGCCCGCCGAATCGACGTAATTTGGTAGGTGTCCCAGCATCGCATCGCGATCTGACGCAAGGGACATGTGTTATCTATATGAATGAGGTTACAATGCCTCGAAAAGTATCTAAGGTTATGTCGCTCCCCTAATTATATTCTAATTACCGTGTCAGTAAGTATAACGACCTTTGAATATATACAGAGCACCCATTTCTTCTCGTTATGCCACCAGGCTTTCCGTTCTGGATTTTCATTGTTCGCGGCCCAATCATCGGCACTCTCCGGACCAACGAGAAAGCATCGTTCTCTTCCGGGACACCAAAGGCTATGTAAACAAATTATGTTCAATATCGAAAGGGAGTAAAGGCTGGAGAGAGATAGGGAAAGTAATGGGAACTGTGTCCGAACACGGCGGAAGGCATTAGGATACTTGAATAATCAAGGATGTTGTCAGCCACAAATTTAAAAATGAACGTTAAACAAATCCTATGATAGTCCATCGATCTGATGAGAGTTTGGTCAAATCCGTCGGTGTATAACTCGATAAGGACAAGGTCCTGGCCGCTGTAAAGCTAAAACTCCGAGCCCTTGACTCAACGCTAAATGTCCCCGACGTTTGAGGATCGCGGTGCCTCATGCCCCGTTGGATTTATCCCCTTCGGCGCAGGGTCTCCGACGTTTGGCAAAGTGTCCCGTGCCCCAAGGCTGACGCCAAGGTCGGAATTCTACAGTATCCCAACAACCGCCGCGAGCAAGGGCTTAAACCCGTTACATAGGGCCTGAGTCGTCAAGTTGTGGATGTCTGAGGAAACAGATGAAGGTGTCACTTAGCTGCCGCCGCCATATATGAGATTGTTAACGTCGGATGTCACTACTGCAGAATGAAACGAGGGGCTGCTTAGCATACCGTCACCGCTCGTCTTTGACGCGACCACACGGGACGCAGTCCGTGGTTATTTTCTACGAGCGTTAAGAGCTATCCTATATTATCTCCGTCTTCGAGCTGAGCAAAGCGCGCCCAGTCACATCAGCACCCCTGGGGGCGAAGTTGTTCCCCCAGGAACATAGAGGTGCTTATCGACACCAAACCTGGAATGAAATAAATGTGGGATATCTTTGTAGACTTGATCTCTCTCCCAGATGCCCTTCGCTCAAGAGGACCTTTTGCCTCAGGCTTGCCCCTTCTTGCGCTCCCCAGGGGGGGGGGGAAGAGGAGGACTCCAAAGTCGGCCCATCCCGCACCAACTGTAGCCCATGACCAGGGCAACTCCTTGACCGGTAGGTGCCACAAGAAGGGTGGGGTATGGTTATGGTTGAAAGGGCATCCCCGCAGCCTTGACGTCGACTCTGATCCGAGCGGACTCTCGTGGCAGAGGAAATTCCTAATTTGGATGGCGTGGGTGTCGTGAGCTGGGGAAGGAAGGGAGTGAAGACCGACTAATTTTGGAAGCACGTCGTGGGCACACCGATAACGTTCACGTCGACTTTCCGTTTGGGAACCTTCCAGGTCGAACGAGGTTATCCGGTCTAAACTCCGCCTAAAGCGGCTATTCACTTCTATTGCCCCGTGTAAGCACATGCTCTGGATGGTTGCATTCACCAGCAGCCATCATGCATGTCCTTCATTGAAGGCCGTTAGAGGGGTTCGTAAAGAGGGTCCACTCCTGGGTACTTAGGCCCTTTGGAGTTGTTGTTGAACTTATAGCCAAATCAAAATGGAGTACTAGCTAGCGTGCTGTGGGCGCCTAATCTTGATACGACTTTGACGTTATAGCCATCTGTGCCTACTGGACCTCGGCGGCCTCGGCGTCCATTCCACATTGGGTAAAGATTCGAAAAGTCACAGTTCGGATATCTTCGGACTAAAGAATGGTTCTCTTTATCTTATCGTACCACTTCTAGTGTGGGCAAGTTATCAGATTAGATATCCTCGTGGACGAGGAGCGGGGAAGGGTGGGGCGGGGCAAAAATTAGACTTTATCGCGCCGAGCCCGACCGCGGGACAACCAGCTGCCGCCTTTTCGACGTTGCGCTTCTGGAATCTGTCCGGATTGAGGCGTACATCTCTGTCAGCGCGCCATGGCCAGCGAAGATATGTCATAGGAAGCGTTCTAGGTTAAAATCCGCCATTCCTTGTGAGCTGCGCGCAAGCAACATCATAGTCGAAACGTGCCGAGAAGGTAGGCTTGGCGATGGCATTGCAATTGTGACTGGCTCGGACCTTTAGCGACTCAGGGATTGGAGCCGGCCAGCCACTCACTTTCTCGTGGCCCTCAACTTGCTCGAAACACCGCGGACGTTCATGTCTCGTCCAAACTAGTACCATTTTCGATGTTATTCGGGACGTTTTCCTACAGCAATAAGATTGGATTTCATTTTTGCGGTTATGGAAGCTCAGTTCAAGGGCCAACAATCCTCTTGGGGACCGTTCTGGGATATGCGTGATGATTCGCCCTCGAGAGCGAGTTCAACATTTCGACTGGTCACACAGAATGGTCACAAGAGCATTGAGGGGGCAAGAAGGGCCGAAATACCGATGTTAGGGGGGTTGGGGAATTTTATCTGATAAAAAATTATCTGATAACACGGATAGACCCTTACAATGGCGCATACCGAACCACGCGTATCAAGGAACCACAGCTTCGCGAACCTTGGCCAGCAGCCACAAGTCACTCGGCCGAGCGCACGAACCACCAAAAGTCTTATCAGATAACTAGGTGGGACTAGTTCAGGCTTCGATAGCTTTTAATTTTCCCAAAGCGGAGTTGAAATATTTACACTCTCTGCCGTTTGAGGTAAGCCAAGCGAGAGGGCTCAGGTTGGCATCATGTTCGCACAGGGCCGTGAATTTATGCCAAGTACACGAAAATTACTCTCGCTGGGTCTTCAAGCTTTGATATATGCTCAATGAAAGAAGAGGCAGGGGCTGGCTAGTTGGTCAGTGAAGTGAACGCAAAGCTTTCGGAAACTCTAGAGAATTTTTGGTACCTCATCACTTTAATGTCGGCACTCCGGCCAACGTTACCGCCACGAACCCTTCCCCTAGAGCTTCTCCAAGATCCACTTCTAGCTCGGACCTCGAAAAGGGGGCGATAGCCTTCCACATCCGCACGCCATCACGAGCGTCATATCAACCGCACCCTGGACGGGTTCCGATGATGCCTCGCCCCCCCTCCGCTAGTCACGTTCGGCTCTCCCCGCACGTTGAAAAACATTCAAATAGTCCACTCGAGTCAAAAAAGGTCGGGACGCAAGACCTCCGTCCCAGGCCGTGTGCCTTTCCTCGCCACATCATCCATCCTCGCCGCTGGTGTCTCTCTTGCTCGGAATCGCACAAATCATGAGTACCCCGTTCATGGACCCACTGCTTGCTCAGACTATTGTCAAGCATGCGGACGCTTCAAGATGCGTTACAAGTTGAGTGACGTGCATTGTCATCAGCCCGGTTCATTCGGTGATCTGATGGTGATATCCGTTATTGTAGTGGCAGGATTCGCTATCCTTGTTTGGGACCACTTATGTACTTTCTGGGATGAGGTTGAGCTATTGTGGCCGCAACCGACATCTCTGGTCAAGGTTCTGTTTATGGGGGTATGGATATTTTCTCCTTCTCATTCAGGTGATGAAACTAATATTTGGACCTTCGGGTTGTTTGTATTTCGTAGAACAGATATCTTACCCCCATCTTCATGGCCGTGACCGTCTATGGTGAGTCGTTTCCGCTGAAGCCAGGTTTTGATAAACAAAGTTGACACCGTTGTGCACGGGCAGAGATGAGCCGTTTGCAAGAGTTCCCTAGTTCAGTAAGCCTCTTCTCCTCTCAGTCATTCGCGCATTGAGTAACCCCCTCCCATAATTAAGTTGTAAGGATACCCTCCAGGTAGTATTGGTATCTCCGATGATAACTCAACTATTCTCGCAGCTGTAAAGCCTGGATCGGGGTCAGCGGGTTCGTCGAAATCCTCTCAATAGCGAGCTCGGACTGTAGGTCTACCAACTCACGAGACGGTTGCGGCGCTGACGGGCTTTCTTCAAGTGCTCCTTCTTCTCCGTATCCATGTGTTATGGGGGAAACGGGGAGAAGTCGTGGTCGGAACTCTCATACTCTATCTCGTGACATGGATTAGCGTCGCTGTGGCTGGGTTGGCAGCCGGCTTCGACCTCGTTCGTAAGTGCTCATCATTTACTTCGAGCTTGTTCGCTCGATAGACATATAAGTAACGTCGTTTCTGCTTCCAGCCCATGTAAGGTTCAATCCCGTGGCCATGCAATGTATGACGGACCATAAGCCGAAAGTGTTGCCCATTCAATGGGCTATTTCCGTGAGTATCCGGGTTGAGTTCGCCAGAGGATATGATGCTGGGGGAATGCTCGACTGACAATTTGGGACTTTACAGCTTCTCCTTGAACTATTCGTGCTCTTCATGACGGCAGTAAAAGTGAGCCAAGGCCGCAAGTCTGACCAGATACGCACCCCCTTGATGATGGCTCTGTATTATGACCCACTCATGTATTTCTCCGTGAGTGGTTCTTTTGGATGAACGCTGTACTTGAGTGGCTGACAAAAGTTTTCCTCGAAGGTAATCTCCTGTGAGCCGTGATCCAACCAACTCAGGCACAGAGACCAACCGAAAACTAATTATGTTTGGTTTGACTTCACTAGTCCTTCGACTGTCCAACCTCGTTATTTGGCTTGCTCTACCTCCGTCGCTCTTTTTCCTCGGCAATTTGTGAGTGTTTACGGTGTATGCGAGCGGTAGCATTCAGACTAACAGCCGTGCCTGCCCATATTTCTTCTTCCTCAAAACCTAGCTTCACCTGGGCATTGGTAACGACGATGGTATCGCGGATTATGCTACATCTTCGACGAGTAGCTGTGGAGAACGTGGAATCTGACACCGCGCCCCTCTTTGGCGAGCTCCGGACCATCCGGGTCGCAAGTGCCAATCCCCGTTGACTGTCTCGGTTACGCTCGAACACCCTTGCCCCAGGTCTGTTCACTCGTTCGATGTAGTAATCATGATGTAGGATACAGGTGATCAAAAGCCGGTCGAAAACTCTGTGTCGAAGAGGGATAGAAGGGATGACGATCGGATTACGAACGACACGAATTGGGAGGTCCAATTGCGCAGAGTAGCGGGCCCGCCGAAGGCTCTCAGAGCCAATTCGAGCGGGGCCAAGAGTGCATATGCCCAAGAGTAGTCCAATGATGTTATACCAGACCGTGTAGGATAGACTTTGTATACAGCAGGCGCGTCATCACTTCCGCAAGAAATATTAATTCTGGAGCTGGCTTGTTCGAATTTCATTCAGAAGCGGAGTAGTGCTGCATTCGTCTAGAAGAGCTCCGCAAATTGACAGCTGATATGCAAGAAGACGGCACGCGCAGCTCAAGGGTTGTTGAATATCAGAATTGGACAAAGGCCCTCTCTGTTGACAGAACAAACGACGTCATCTTAACACCACGGGATTCGATGGAAGACGGCATTTTCCATAAATTAGTCCAGATCTAGATTTTAGATCTGCTTTCGGGAGTCTGAAGTTCCCCGTAAGGACGTCTAGTCGGATGAGGGAGACTGGGACAATTCCACCGCGTTTCCTCGCCCATTGCGTTTGGGGCTTCGGCTATGTTGGGTGTTGTTGGATTTGTAAAACCGGCCTTTATTATTAGCGGCTGTTGGTCTTGTAGAAACACTCGCGATGACAGTGCCGATTACTCGGAGTCGAATTTCGGTTGTTGCACCATGACGTCATGACTGGGTTGGAACCACAATCTCATTAGCTCGTCATCTTCATATCTCAGATACTGAAAGACCACTTCGAAACAAATTCAAGTATATACACTGTGCTTGTATCTGTGATTGCATCCATGATTGCACTTTGAGAAAGGCTCCAACGGTCGAGCCCATCTCCCCGCCTCTAAACTGTGGCCAGGTTACCTTCGAGAGTCGCCTCGTGCATATGAGAGTAGCTTTTCAAGACTTTTTCTTTCCCGCAATGCTGCGCCCTGGTTAAATGCCGTAGATAAAGGAGGTTCAGAGGCTTCGACACGGCTACCATCCTGCTGGTCTACGCGTACTATACACCACCGACGGCAACGCAAAGTAGAGACGTGCACACGATCATAGATTAAAATCATACGGAATCAACCTGGATTTGGGCTGTTAGCAGATCTAATGTAGGGGGGAGGACCTTCGATCGATTGCACCCGTCCCGGAAAACTTTGTTGGCCTTCGTGGTGCCGGTCCCAATAGAAAGCCGAAAAGCTGCTCAAAATGTGTCGAGCATACCGGGAAGCTGGAGACTCTTTGGGAACGTGGTGAAGGGCATGAGATTGAACGCTGCACATTCATGGTCCGATCCGACGGGCGTGATTCACATGCCAAGTGCGTGGGTTCCTTGGACCCGCTATGTCACGAAGATGTCTTTCGAGTCGATGTGTCATATTAGTCTCAGTGATTTCGAGGCATCCAAGGTAGTTATTTTAAATTTGCTTGGGGAATAAGGTTAGGCTCGTATAATTTGAGCGAGTTCGTCTATTTCCGCTTAGTCTATCGGTTCCCGCCTCATCGATCGCGGACAGCGTTCCCTTTCGCGGACCCACGACCATCGCGGGAGAAGAGAAGACCGACCAAATGACTTGCTCACCGGGCCCTCACATATCAACCACACGATCGTCTTCTCCTGTACAGCCCTCTGCGGAGATCTTGAACTGACCCATTGATGGGCCCGGCAGATTACTGACTCTGGACTGGCCGCAGGGCAGGCTCGCGGCAATTCCAAAGATCGATGGGCTGGGTACCACCAGGTAAACTGCAAGATATGGAGAAGGTGAGGGCAGGCCAGCAACCTGGGAGACTCTCTCAAGGCTGGGTAAAAGCGCTGCATGGATGGATCGCATCAGAACAGGTGTGACTTAGGACTAAAACGGGCAAACCTCGATCTTCCCCTCTTTGGTCGATTCAAATTTCGAATGCCCGCCAGATCCCCCGAGAGTTCTGACGGGGAACCCTAGTACTGTGTTGAAAAAACGGTGCCAGAGGTTGTGAAGCGAGTTGCCATATGACACGCGGCGTCTGTTCAGGGACTCAGACAGACCCTTGTTTGTCCATACATCATAGAAACAATCCCTGTCTCTTCCCCTTGCAGTCTCCATTTGCCATGATGCCATGTTTCCGGAGAACAATGCAAAAAAAAAAATGGATCGACCAATAGGGGCTCACCGTCGGTCTCAGCCGAGTCGCAATGATGCTTGAACGGAGCGGGCGTCAGTGGTTGCGATTGAGTAGGAAGTGAATATCGAAATTAAGGCCTAGACTCATCTGTGATTTCTTGTTGCAAAGTGACCAGACAGGAAAACACCAAGTTGGCATTTGGCTACGTGGAGGGCGGCCAATGGGCGTGATTCTGTTCTTTGGTTTGATTGGCTCGACGCACGCGAAAACTGATCAAACCTTTAGGCAAAGTGGGGCAGTGTACAAGACTGGTGACTTCAATTTCGTATGTAAAAATCCCGCAACTCGTGGCTTAGTGGTCATAAGAGTGACTTTCAGGGGTGCTCGAGTGGGCGAAGCAGCGGAGTGAGAGGCTGTTGACTCGACACACGGCTTAGGGAGGGCTGCCCCCGAGGCACGCGGCGTGACCCCTCGGACAAAGGGTCGAGACAAGGGATATCCGGTGTTGTCGAACCCTGCAGTGATCTCGGTATCGCCATCAAAGTTATTGCCACAGAAATTCTTTACAGAAAATTCTCTAAATCCCTTCATTTCGAGCCTTGAAGTGGTCATAGCCGAGCATGTCCGCGTTGCAATCACGAACAGCATATCAAATGCACCTTGACGAGGTTACCGTAACGCTTCACTCCCTGTCGGCCTTTCTCGGACCGCTAGTATGCTGTTCACCTTTAAATCCCTTGCTGGGGGTAAAGGAGTCGACGCGCAAGTCCACCCACCGCTTCCCGTCCATCATCGCTACTGGGAACACTCTTGGAAGAAACACCTGATGAGTATCTTAGCTCTTAATGCAGATCTAGCACAGAACATTGTAGTGCATGCGGAGGCTTCAAAAACACTCGCAAGTTGAGTGACGCGTATCTTCATTGGATGGGCCGAATGGCGGTCTGACTTCGAGATTGTTCTAGTGATGGGGCTCACCGTACTTGTTTGGGACCATATTTGTACTTTTCAGGAAGAAGTAGAGCTCTTGTGGCCAGCGCCAAGATCCTTGGCCAAGGTTTTGCTTCTGGGGGTAGGTGACTTCTTTCTTTCGGCCGTAAAAGTAACAGTTCAAAGTTTGGGGCTTGTTTTTACGTTGTAGAACAGATACCTCACACCCATTTTCATGGCAGTGACCGTATTTCGTGAGCCATTCTACCTAACGACGAGATTTTATAAGCAAATCTGACGTTGTACTCAGAGATGAGTCGGTTGCATGTGTTCTCCGATTCAGTACGTCTCCTCTACTACCGGTCGACAGCCTATCATCCAACATCTAACCGCCTATCCCCAAGTTGTAGGAATAGCTTCAGATATCAGTTCTTCCTTCAATTATTGAAAACTCGACTGTTCTCGCAGCTGCAAGGCTTGGGTCGTGGTGAACGGTTTCGCCGAAATTTGCTCAATCGCGACCTCGGACTGTGAGTCTATCAATACAGCAGATCATAGTTAAGCCAACCAAGTTCCTGCAGTACTTCTTCTCTTTCGGGTACATGTGCTTTGGGGTAATCGGCGAGAAGTTGTGGTAGGAACTCTCGGCCTCTATGTACTATCGTATGCCAGCGTGGCTGCGTCGGGTTTGGCAGCCGCCATTGATGTAATTCGTACGTTGACATCATTCTAGTCCTAGAAATATTTAGATGCAGATTTCTGATGGAATATTTTCTTTCTAGCCCATCTCCGTTTCGACCCTCTGGCTGGGCAATGCTTTACCGACCACAAGCCAGAAGTATTGCCCGTGCAATGGGCTGCTTCGGTGAGTACCGGGAAAATATTCTCTAGTGAATACACTGCATATGAGATACTAAATCGACATACTCTGGCTCTTAGCTCGCTTTTGAACTATTCGTGCTCTTCATGACTGGCATAAAGGTGCTCGAACACCATAGGTCCGATCAGATACTCACCCCTTTAATGAAAACACTGTTTTATGACCAACTTATGTATTACATCGTAAGTAATGGCACCATATTAAAAACAGCGCGACGAACTGTCGAAGAATCTGATAGCGCTCTTTCTTTTTAAGATTATTGCACGTGAGTTGGACCTGGCCAACCGAAAGGTCTACCGAATAGAGCTTAAGTCCGACTCGGATACCGTCACTAGTCCTTCGAGTATTTAATCTCGTCGTTTGGCTTGC
>WSTX01008210.1:0-12805 GCA_019633405.1 Tulasnella sp. 408
AGGAAGTGGGTACGCATCACGCGGCCAGCTCCACCATGAAACGCAGTTTATCATGTCCATTATCTCAGACAGATATCGCTTACTTGAAGGAAAAGGCCGGCCACGTTAAACTTATGGTGGAGCCCATGGATCAAAAGTCGAAACAGTTCGGGACCGGAGTCCAACGCATACCTATGAAATTCGGAGATTTCTTGACCAGTCTTCAGAACAAAACAGGGCTTTATCATTATCTTACGACTCAATATTCGGATGACGACGATGTGCCGGAGACTTTTCCTCCTCCAACGAACGCTCTGAAGGACGATTTCCCACTTGTCCCAACCTTGATGGGCAACTTGGTCCTTCAACAAGTGAATTTGTGGGTTGGAAAATCCAAGGAAGGTTCTTCTTCGGGACTAGTAAGTCGCTGTTATCGTTCAACTGTTCGTACCTGAGCTGGGCTCCCGACTCCCAGCACCACGACTTCCATGACAACCTATATTGTCTTCTCCAAGGTCGAAAGCGCTTCGTCCTTTATCCTCCGAGCCAGTCTCACCACCTACATCCACACGGGAAGATTAAAAAGGTCCACCCCAACGGCTTGATATCATACGAGCACAACCCCGTACGGTCGGATGGGCTCAATTCGTATGATGCCGCGAAGTTAAAAACGTCAGCGCTCAAGAAGCGACTATCAGAGGTGAAGTCAAACTCAAAATCCCGGCCTGTGGATATCAAGATGGCCAAGAAGGCGTACGAAGAAGCTCGAAAGGCGTTCAGAGCACTTCAAGGCGATGCACCAGACCCCGACGAAGCGGATGACGCAGACGCAATACTTGCCAGACTGGATGCCCTCGAGAAGAAGAATGGGGCCTCTGGTGAAGAAGAAGAATGGGGAGGTATCGGCGACAGCGATGCAGGTGACCAAGGTGATCAAGCAGACGAGGATCCCTCGTCATTCTCTGGCGTTCCAACCTCGGTCCTCCACTCGCACCTGAACCTCCCAACGACCACAAGTCCCCCTTCCGCCTCCGATCCCTCCACCCCTTCGTTTATCTCCTCGCTCAAATCCGCTGGCCCGCCATTCATCGTGAACCTCTCAGCAGGAGAGATGCTGTACCTCCCCGCTTCGTGGTGGCACGAAGTCACCTCGACCAGCCAATCAGCGTCCGACGTTCACATGGCGTTCAATTATTGGTTCCACCCGCCCAACGCTCTCGATAAATTTGCGCTTCCGTATAAGGACTCTGTGGTTTGGAAGCACCTACGGGACGAGCAGCGAGTGGCATACAGTTCAAAGAGAGGCGTGAAGAGGAAGACCGAGGAGAAGGATGCTCCGATTACCGTAACCAAACCCATTAACAAGAAAAAGAGATTGAAACTTTAGTATCGTGTGTACCACTATATATTGACGTCACAAGCGCATTTAGTGTTTCTCGAGGGAGCGTCCTTAAGAGGTGGAGGTCGGTACCTCCTGCGATATCGTTTCGACATTGACTTGGAAGGAAATTGAGACATCGGGGAACCGGAAGTCAGGGTGAAGCTGCCTTGCACAGAGGGGTCTGCGTGCGACCGGCTTCGGGCATTCCACAGAGACGCCCAGCGCGAGTATGCGGGGGCGTTATTTGATTTCGTTATTTCAAATTCTGTTGCCGGCATGCTTCGCTAAGCTCAGCTGGATTGACAGGTCTTCGTCAAGGACATGTCACGTTGGTGGGCCGGGGAACACGCTCTCACCGCACGTGACAACACCTCATCACCCGGTCACGGCGTGACAGCACGCCATTCCGGTTCGTTTGTGGGCTTCTCAACCCAACACCGTTCCCGTCATCATCTCATTCCTCATTCAGAAATGTTTGGCTTGGCAAATTTCCTAGGCTTTGTCGGTCAGGTAGCGCTACTATGGCCCTGGTACGCCACCTGGACATAATGAAATTCCTAGAGCCTCCCTAACCACTTCCCAATTCAATTCTAGTGGGAAATACCCAGACGAACCTACTGTCATTCATTCCCCCAAACGATGGCTTTCATTACCTCAAACTCCAAGCCTGCCGTGGTCTAGAGGAGGAAAATACGCCGAGATCAATAACATACAGGTTCGTCTCTCTGTGTGGCCTTTCTTCCCTCAGCTAGTAGCCAATTTGACGAGGATCCGCTGTCAGCTGTGGTACGACGTTTTCGGGCCTCCAAACCCACACCACTCGCCAATCTTCTTCCTTCACGGTGGTCTGGGAAACTCGGACTACTTCGGTCATCAAGTTCGGTTCTTCCAGAGGAAGGGCTTCAAAGTCGTGACCGTCGATTCGAGAGGGCATGGGAGGAGCACGACAGACTTTGATATCCCTTTGGGCTATGACCTTATGTCTGAGGACTGTGAGTCCCTGAACCACGTATCCAAGCTCGAGACTTACAATCCAGTTTGACAGTCGTCGCTCTGCTGGACCACTTGCACATCCCAAAGGCGTCATTCGTGGGATGGTCGGATGGAGCCATCAGCGGTAGGCACTCTTTTCCCTTTGATTCGACTTGAAATTTGTGTCTGAAATATCGTGTACCACCCAGCACTTAACATCGCTGCGAAGCACCCTTCTCGAGTCGACAAAGTTTTCGCCTTCTCTGCCAACTACAACACCAGCGGCGTCATGGATACGACCCTTTCTCCAGTCTTCATGACCTACATCAACCGTACCATCTCCGAGTACGGTCGCCTATCACCTCACGCAGACCGCTATGACGACTTCTTGAACCAAATCATGCAAATGTGGAAGGGGCAGCCGAACTGGACCGAACCGTTTTTCTCGACGATCAATTCGACGAACGTTTGGATCGTCGACGGCGACCACGAGGAGGCAGTATTTAGGAGCCAACAAGACGATATGGCGAAGTGGTTGCCCGATGCTGGACAACTTCTTCTCCCCCAGGTGTGTGGTTCGGCGTAGGATTGGCGCACCCAAAGCCGCAGTGGCTGACGTTTCCTGCGCAGGTTTCGCATTTCGCGTTCATCCAGGACCCCGACACGTTCAATGCGATGCTCTGGAGCTTATTGGGCCAACATTAGGGGTTCCGTGAGATGCGCTCGAGCTTCTGTACCGATGAGTTAATAAATTATCATTACGGTCAGCGAAGTCGAAGGAACAAGGAGGACAGAACCGATAAACAATCGTCCTCGGGAAGCCATTATGTGTGAAATTTCGAAAGCACGAACTGACCGGATTGGAAGCAAGTAAGACAAGCTGATGAGCGATTTTATAAACAACCTCCATCTCGATGAGAGCCGGATGCGTATATGCCGCGACGTCCGGGGTTGGACGAGACGAAATGCCGTTCTCAATTAAGCGCGGCGTCATTCCTATCATTATGGAAGCGCGCAAGGACAGGAACGAGCGTGGTTTAAATGCTTCGGGCCCCGAAGCCCATTTCTGTAGGATCTAGGTTATGTAAGTGGGCTTGCGGGGCGGGAAGAAGCGTTTGTGACAATGCCATTTGTGGTCACGGTGTCACCACCCGCCAGGCTTGCTATATAAGTTCCGGCCTTCCCAATTTAAGAGCTTCCGTTATCTTCTCCCTACACCAATCCAAAATGCTTGCTCTGAAAGTTTTTCTAGGCATCGTCGGTCACGTAGCGCTACTAGCGTCCTGGTAGGTTGCCGAGACATACTGAAGTCCCAACAGCCACTCTGACCGCGCGCTTCCCAGTGCGAACTATCCAGACCAGTCGACTGTTATTCGTTCCCCTAAAAGATGGCTCTCATTGCCTCCAACTCCAAGCCTCCCGGGGTCTGGAAGAGGCAACTATGCCAAGATCAATAACATTCAGGTTTGCTTCTCCGGAATGCCCTGCCTTGATGCTGGTCTCACGACGATCCGCTCTCCAGCTCTGGTACGACACCTTCGGGTCCTCGAACTCGCACCGTTCCCCAATAATCTTCCTTCACGGCGGTCTGGCAAACTCGGACTACTTCGGTCAGCAAGTTCGGTTCTTCGAAGGAAAGGGCTTCAAAATCATCACGGTCGATTCAAGGGGACATGGGAGAAGCACGACAGACTTTACTATTCCCATAGGCTACGACCTCATGTCTGATGACTGTAAGTCCTCCGACCACACGACCAGAGCTGAAATTAACCAGCCGGCTTGAAAGTTGTCGCTCTGTTGGACCACCTCAAAATCCCAAAGGCGTCCTTCGTGGGGTGGTCCGATGGAGCCATCAACGGTACGCAATTCTTTCCCTATGATTCTACTCAACTTTGTGCCTAATGTATGTATACTACACAGCGCTCAACATCGCTGCGAAACACCCGGACCGAGTCGACAAAGTCTTCGCATTTGCCGCTAACTACAATCCCAGCGGCGTCATGGACACGACCGTCTCGCCGGTCTTCAATACTTACGTCAACCGTACCATCGCCGAATACGGTCGTTTATCACCACACCCAGATCGCTACGAAGAGTTTCTGAACCAAATCGTGCAGATGTGGCAGGAACAGCCAAACTGGACCGAATCCTTTTTCTCGACAATCAATGAGATGAACGTGTGGATCGTCGACGGCGACCACGAGGAGGCCGTGTACAGGAGTCAACAGGACGATATGGCGAGGTGGTTACCCGATGCTGGACAACTTCTTCTCCCACAGGTGCGTGGTTTGCGCGGAGTTGGCGCTTGCGAACCCTCAGCGTCTGACGTTTCCCGCGCAGGTCTCGCACTTCGCGTTCATCCAGGACCCCGACACGTTCAATGCCATGCTCTGGAACTTTTTGGGACGGGATTAGGCATTCCGGGAACCCGGTCGAATCTCTGTGCCAATGTATACCAAGGACCTTTAATGCATTTTCATTGCGGTTAGACCAGGGCAAACCTATCAGGATACAGAAGTCCTCGGGAAGCCATTTATGTGGAATGGGTGAAATGGGAAAGCATGGACTGATCGGACTGAAGGTAACTAAAGAAAGATAAAGTGACTAAGAATCAGACAATTGCAAAGCAACGGACAGCGCCGTCGAAGAGGTATGTGTGACATGGTACTTAGCGAAGCTGGGCCCAGGAGTCCCGTGTTAGCTAGGACGTTTGTCCAAGCTCGCGAAGCTGTACCCACCTACATGACGACGTCCATGCGCCGGTTCTTGTTTTACTTCTTTCCAGTCAAGCCGTCGACCGCCTCGGTATCCTTCTCTAGTACGGAGCGGTACCACTTACGTCGCATAGGTTAGGTTATGTTATGTTAGGTTTGCTTTAGGTTATGTCTGAGGTTAGGTTAGGCGATAAATTTGTGCTGCCGTATAAAGATTCCGTGGTTTGGAAGCATCTGGGGGACGAGCAGCGAGTGGCATACAGTTCGAAGAGAGGCGTGAAGCGGAAGACCGAGAAGGATGTTCTAATTACTGTACCCTAGCCAAACCTATCCACAAGAAAAAGAAATTGAAACTTTAGCATGTACCACTACGTATCGAAATGATAAGCGCACTTCGTGTTTCCCGAAGGAGCGTCCTGAAGAGTGGAGGTCGGTACCTCCTGCGACGCGAGAGGGCTAAATCTGAAACCCATGTTGTTGAACGAGTTCGGAGATTGAAAGCGGAGAGAAAAGGAACAGCGGTAGGTGGAGAAGGATGCTCTAGCTGCGTCAGCTAAATGAAAAAGAAATCGAAAGTCTAGGGTGTACGTTACATACAGATCTCCCAAAAATAACATAAACCTCAACGACGGGGAGGAGACGGGGCCAATGTCTGTTTCGTTTACGGTATCTACTATCGAACGATCGATCTATCGACGTGAGCCGGATGAGCGAGAAACGCTGAAGACGAGGCTTCATCTGCAATAGTGTTTCTCCTTGGCGGGTATAATCACCAAACGGCGATTACTCTGGTCGCACCCACCAACTTCCTAACTGCTCCACAAGCACCGACATCGGACCCACTCCCGACATGCGAAAGCTCAAGAGCGATCGTGATGCCATGCTTATCCTCAAGATATTGTCTGTGAGTTGCAAGGAGGAGTGCCCTCGGCAAATTCCAGCACCTCCACACCTCATTTGAGCGGGCGCTTATAGCGGTAATACTACGGTGTAAAGATGACCTTCTAGCCCGACCAAGAGAGCGGAGTAACTGGTCGTCGAGTGTCAAATTGGGCCCAAAGCGAGGGCTTCCCGGATCGGAGCCGCACACAGAGCCTGCAGGGCCGGGTGTGACTTGGTGATTTCAAAGCTCCGGGGCCGGTATGCGTGCGTTGTTGGTTTCTGGGCTAAAATTACCTTAATGGCAGGCCTTCGTCGACTGGGTTGTTGAAAGGGAAGCGCTCGATCGGACACGTGACAATACATTCCTGGTCATGGCGTGACAGGACGCAAATGCCGTTTGTTTGCCGGTCTTCCCAACCCAACACCGTCCCCATCATCTTCCCATTCCTCAATTAGAAATGTTTGGCTTGGCAAATTTCCTTGGCCTCGTCGGTCAGGTAGCGCTGCTATGGCCCTGGTGTGTCTTCTGGTGGAATTAAAACCTCTGGTGGGGAATACCCAGAAGAATCGACCGTCATCCGTTCCCCCAAACGATGACCTTCATTGCCTCAAACTGCAGGTCTACCGTGGTCTAGAGGAGGAAAATCAACCGAGATCAATAACATTCGGTTTTTTTCCTCTGTGTGGCCTTTGTCCCCGAAATTGCCAATTTGATGATCCGCTGTCAGCTCTGGTACGACGTTTTCGGGCCTCCAAACCCGCACCACTCATCAATATTCTTCCTCCATGGTGGTCTGGGAAGTTTGGACTATTTCGGCCATCAAGTTTGGTTTTTCCGAGGCTGGGTTTCAAAATCATTACCGTCAACTCGAGAGGAGGAGGAGCACAGCAGACTTTGATATACCTTTGGGCTATGACCTTATGTCTGAAGACTGTAAGTCCCTGACCCACATATCCAAGCTTGAGACTTACCACCCGGTTTGGCAGTCGTCGCTCTGATGGACCACCTGCACATCCCAAAGGCGCCATTCTTGGGATGGTCTGACGGAGCCATAAGCGGTACGCACATGGTTCCGGCCGCTTTTCACCTCATGCAAATTGTTATGACGATTTCTTGAACCAAACCATGCAAATGTGGAAGGGACAGCCAAACTGGACCGACCCATTTTTGTCGACAACTAACTCTACGAACGTGTGGATCGTTGACGGCGAACACGAGGATACAGTGTTTAGGGGCCAACAGGTTGATATGGCAAGGTGGTTGCATGATGCTGGACAATTCTTCCTTCCACAGGTGCGTCGTTTGGCGCTGGCTTGGCGCTTGCAACCCCGGGTGCCTGACGTTTCGCGCCCAGGTCTCGCATTTCGCATTCATCCAAGACCCCGACACGTTCAATGCCATGCTCTGGAGCTTATTGGGCTGAGATTAAGCGTTCTGTGAAATCCGCTTGAGCTTCTGTCCCGATGAGTCAATATGTTATCATAACGGATAACGATACAATAGTCTTCAGGAAGCTAATTATGTGAAATTCGAAAACACCGGCCACCGACCTGACTGAAAGCAAGTGAAAAAAGCTGATGAGGGGTTTTCTAAACGGAAACCATCTCGACGACGAGGGTCGGATTCGTATATGTAGTCTTAGGTTAGACTCGACGAAGGGCAGTCCTCGAGTCCGGCATCATCTTGGCAACCGCGCAAGTCCGGCGTGCAGGGACGGCGGAATTTCTTAATGTTAATTTTGGGCCCTGGTGCCTGTTGACCTGCTGGGGTTAAGGACGGGGAGGGGGTGTATTAAATATGTGACAATACCTTGTGGTCACGGCGTCACTACCCACCACGCCTTGTTATATAAGTTCCGCCCTTCCCAGTTCAACACTTTCCGCTATCCTCTCCTCCATCCATCCAAAATGCTTGGTCTGAAGATTTTTCTAGGCATCGTCGGTCAAGCAGCGCTACTAGCGTCCTGGTATGTTGACAAGGCATACTGAAATCCCAACCCTCTCTCTGACCGCGCGCTTCCCTGGTTCTAGTGCGAACTATCCAGACGAATCGACTGTCATTCGTTCTCCCAAGCGATGGCTCTCATTACCTCCGACGCCAAGCCTCCCGGGGTCTGGGAAAGGCAACTACGCCGATATCAATAACATTCAGGTTTGGCTATCCGGAGCGCCCTGCCTCAACATCGATTTTGACGAACGATCCGTTCCCTAGCTGTGGTACGACACCTTCGGGGCTTCAAACCCGCATCACTCCCCAATCATCTTCCTTCACGGTGGTCTGGGAAACTCGGACTACTTCGGTAACCAAGTTCGGTTCTTCGAAGGGAAGGGCTTCAAAATCGTCACGGTCGACTCGAGGGGTCATGGGAGAAGCACGACAGACTTTAATATTCCTATAGGCTATGACCTCATGTCTGATGACTGTAAGTCCTCCGACCATGCGACCAGAGTTTAAATTAACCGACTGGTTTGAAAGTTGTCGCTCTATTGGACCACCTTCAAATTCCAAAGGCGTCATTCGTCGGGTGGTCCGATGGAGCCATCAACGGTACGCAATTCATTCCCTATGAGTCGACTTAACCTTGTGCCTAAATGTCTGTACATCACCTAGCGCTCAACATCGCTGCGAAACACCCGGACCGAGTCGACAAAGTCTTTGCCTTCGCCGCCAACTACAATCCCAGCGGCGTCATGGATACGACCCTCTCCCCTGTCTTCAATACTTATGTCAACCGCACCATCGCCGAATACGGCCGTTTATCACCACACCCAGATCGCTACGAGGAGTTTTTGAACCAAATCATGAAGATGTGGCAGGAACAGCCCAACTGGACCGAATCCTTTTTCTCGACCATCAATGCGATGAGCGTGTGGATCGTCGATGCCGACCACGAGGAGGCCGTGTACAGGAGTCAACAGGATGATATGGCGAGGTGGTTGCCCGATGGTGGACAACTCCTCCTTCCACAGGTGCGTCGTTTGGCACTCGCTTGGCGCTTGCTACCCCCGGTGCCTGACGTTTCGCGTCCAGGTCTCGCATTTCGCGTTCATCCAAGACCCCGACACGTTCAATGCCATGCTCTGGAGCTTCTTTGGACGGGACTAGGCGTTCCCTGGAACCCGCTCGAATTTCTGTGCTGATGTACACCAGGGATAGTTTAATACATTCTCATTACGGTTAGCGAAATAACGACCACGACAAAACCAATAAGGATACAGAGTACTCGGGAAGCCCATCATGTGAAATGAGAAAGCAGGGACGGACCCGACTGAAAACAATGAAGGAAAGCTGGGAAAGCGATTTGGAAAGAAACTCGAAAGCGAAAGGAAGAGAACGAAAAAAGTTCGTGCCAGCAAACAGAGACAACACTCCGAGAGTCCTGGTTACTTGCTCTCATCCATTCTGTCAAACTCGTCTTCATCCGATTGGCCCTCATCACCACCATCGACCTCCATACCATCTGAAGGCAGACAATCTCCAACGGTCGTCTCTCCGCTGACGTCTTCCGTTGTTTCCTTTTCCGACCTCTGCAGTATCCGATCCATAGCGCTCTGAATCCCGGTGTTTAATTCAGCTTGACGCCGGGCTTTCGATTCCTTTCCCGCACGACGGTAGAGTTCTGTTGGATCGCCGGACCACGAGATCAGCACCTCGGGCACACAGAGAAGGGGCCGAAGACTTACCGAGGAATTTTTCTCCCACCCACAGGCCTAGTGGCACGTTGCCGACGACGCTTCCTCCGTTGACAAGTTCGTTTGCCTTATCTTCTGGTGCGCCCAGCCCGCTGGCGAGTTGTTGGCACGTCTTGAGCATCAGTTGAGCGTGGTCGCTAGCCGTCAGGAGATACATGTTGGCCATCAACGCAAGAATCAGGGCTCGTAAGTGGTTGTCGAGCGAGCGAGTGACTTGTTCCAAAGCGGATTTGAGCGATTTTCTAAGTGTAACCGTTTGGTCAGTAAAAAGGTGTGCCGCGGAAGGGAGAACGACGCTACATACTTGATTTCAATAATCTCCCTCGCCAAAATAGCCTCCAAAATCCTCCCAACTGCCTCGAATTGCGCGCCATGAGCCTTGCACTCCTTAATGACCTGCACCGTCATCTCTTGCACCTCCTGTTCGTTCTCCTCTTCGCCTTGCCCTATCCGCAGAACGACCTCCCCTACTCGAGCAGCGAGCCGAACAAATCCTTTCTCCGAAGAACGGTCTACATAGGCTGCCGAGCGGTAACAATCCAACGCTCGGGAGGTCTGACCCAAGGCATGACACAGGTACGCCGATAGAAGGGTGATTTGAGGGGCGTATGCTTGAAAGAGGTTGGTACTTCGGGTGTGGGCGATGAGGTTGGAAAGGGATGCTTCGGCTTCGTCGAATTCGCTCCGCATGACGCAGATCTGAAACCCAAGTCAGAAAAGGCGTTCATGAACACAAGAGGTAAGGGACTTACGGAAACCATTTCGCATAACCCATCCGCTCGGATTTTGTTCAATCTCTCCTCCACCTTCTGCATGTCACGGATGCTTCCAAGTAATGACACTGAAAGGCAAAAAGTCAGAAAATCCTTTTTTTTTTTTGACAGCCAAGTCACGCACTCGTTACCAGCTTCTCCACTTCCTCGCATACTCCCAAACCTTCCTTCACGAAGATCTTCCGCTTCGGTTTCCTCCCGACAACATCCCTCTTACACACCCCACTGACCAGAAACGCCAGCTCATACAAGATTCTTGGATGCGTCACGTTGAGATGGAATGGTGGCCCGGCCGTTAATGTCACCTGGAGGACGCCACTGGGGAAGTTTTCGAGGGCATCAGAGTCGAGAACGTCGTGGAGAGCACCAAGTCGTGCGGAAGCCAATTTGGAGTTCGATATCCGAGTGTGATAGAGGATGCTCAGCATGAGAACGTGAATTTTCATGCAGAGGAAGAGTGGCGTCGGGTCGGTGGCAGAAGACGAGGATGTTGATTCTTGGCTTTCCGTTGGCATGATGACAGACACTGACTGGTTCGTCGCGCCATCCGTTTGCTGGGTATCTCGTTGCCCATCCTGCTCTTCGAACGTGAAGCCTAACGCCTCTTCGACGGACTCGCATGTTTCTCCAACCAGCTCCCACAGTTCGGCGCGCATTAAGACTTGGAGACGCGTTGCCAAAGCGAGTGTTGTAATTTGTTTGTCGCCTCGACTGCGCGCGATCGACTGGACCTTCTGCAGCGTCGATAATGCACCGGAGTAGTCGGGAGATTGGGTGGGTGTTGATGAGAGCAATGCGTTGATGTAGGTGAAGTAGCAGGTGTAGACGGTCGAGGACGAGTCGGCGCTGGGAATGGGAATACGCGACATACATCAGCGGCGTCAAACGGGGGCAACAACGGAAGCATACGCGTTGAGAGTATTGATCTCCCTCTTGAGCATAGCACGACATGCTTTGACTTGGTTTTGCAAGAGAAGGAGGTGTGCCCGCAAGATTGAAAAGCGAGACCGAAACGGTCGGAGGGATGCAATCTGTTTCGGGCGTGTTAGCCCGCGTTACGGTTCCGAAAGTGACAGCCAGGTGTCCCTCACCTGTTGACAGAGCCTGGTCTGAGGATTGCGAGTGAGCGGTTAGTGTTAGGCTCTCGATACTCAAGCGCTTGGACCTACCCCTTGACCTATGGCGTCCTCAATCTGGGGATAACCACGAGGGATCAGCCTAATGCGAAATCTGCAGTCGTTGTGCTGAAGCTCACCTCACTTTCGATCCCTCTCGCCCACTCAGGCCCATCTTGACCCGTAATCCCCGCGCTGACGACTTTGAGCCCAATTTCTGCCTGCATGCCATACGCCTGCATTTCCTGCTCGAAGGACAACGCGCCGCTCCCATTTCCCCCAAGGCTGGAATGCATCGACAGGCACTTGTTCAACGCGTCTAGTGAGGCGCGCAAGGATGGTATATGATTTGGGTGGTCTGGAGGGTGGAGGAGCAGCCCCGGGAGGCCGAGTAAGAATACTGGATCTGGAATTTCATTGTGGGCTGAGGAGGACCGCGACGATGAGACGGTAGTAGCGAACGGCACGGCTTTTCCTTTTCCTTTTGAATTTAGTCTATGCTGATGAGTAGTAGGAGAGTTCGAGCTGTCCATGAGGGGCTGGAGGAGAGCTGGCATCGTGGACTGCCCAGGGTGAGGGGTGGTGGGTGCGTTTTGCCCGATTATTTGTTGACGTCTTTGGGGGCTCGACGCGTTTGGCGAGGTTTTGTTCTCTTGACCCACGACCACCTCCTCGAGCGTGAACCGGACGAATCAATCTGGTCAAAACGAGACGCGAGAATCCCAGATTATACACCGTGAACTAGAAACTCGGTGAGCAGAGGACCACTAGCTCCGACCGACGTGTGAGAATAGTAGAGTACCGGCTATCTTAGATGCCCAGGAATCCATCAAAATCAACCTCCTTCAAAGTCAGAGTGCTAGACTTACACGACTGTATGTGTGGGTGAGAGTGCCGTATACATAATACTCAAACCCCGTTTTCCGTGGATTGAGTTCAGCGCTGAGCCGACACAACTTGTCGGACATAAGTAGACTCGGAGATGGGTAAAGTTGACCAGGAAAGAGATTAATAATATAACCGAACACCCTTCCAGCTCCCGTCAACTCGCAATACTACCGCGGGTGGGATTTGTTTGGACCTTATTTGCTTGCGGGCTCTGAATAGTGCCGAGCTCGGACCAAATTTAACCGTTCTCCCGTCCTGAATCCGCCCCAAACGTCACATTGACAGGTTAAGCATCCCGGATCTGTTTCTCGAGACCTTTCTCAAGACCAGGCAGCTTCGAATTACCAGAATCTGTCTTGGGACCTTGTAAGTATGTCATTATAGGCGATGGCATTCCTCATCTTTATT
>WSTX01008211.1:0-12752 GCA_019633405.1 Tulasnella sp. 408
TAATTTATGACCAGAAGAGATATATAAAGCTACCAAGGCATATTCACCGCGGGAGTGAGCATGAAATGTAGTGGGTTACTCTCTCCAATCACTGCTCTCATTCTAGACTCATGGCTGTGGCAGCGATATTCATGCTCTTCTTCTCCTCGATAGTGAACCTCCTCGTTGATGTTACGATTCTGAGAGCCGATGGCGAGGTTGTGAAACAGGGCGCCGATAAGAATCAAAACCCATTCCTCTGACAAAAGTAAAAAATCGGAGGCATTGCAATTACTTAGCGGAAAACTGGTTCAAGGACGGCGCGATCACGACTGTCGCTGCGTCCAACTAGGATGTTCGTGCCCTCAATTATTTACTCTCTGCCGTTCAAATTTTTAATCACGCTACCTCGGCTCGTCGGGTTGGCCAGTACATTCTCGAAGTGGACACGTCTCCTGCTTATGGATGGTAAGTGGGTCTAAGGAGTTAAACCAGTGGGTTTTCGTAAGCAGAATTAATTCATTCGATTACTATAAGACGAGCCAGAGGCCGCTGCAATCGACAATAACCAAAGCTATTCGCTCGGTGCGAGCATGAAAGACAACCCATTACCCTCTCCAATTGCTTCCTTGATAGTATCGGCAGTGTCGCTGGGGAAATGTTCTCTCTCCTCTTCCGTTCGGAAATACACCTCTACATCGATTACGCGATTCTTGATACCAAGAGCAGGGCTGAGGAATAGGGCGCGGATGATGTGCAGAATCCATTCTTCGGGCTGGTGAAACAGTCGAAGGAGTTTGAGTGAAGGAAATAATGGAAAGGTCCAACATTCTTCAGCAGTCCAACTCGGAAGCATATCGTAATCGGAGATTGGAATTCCGATATCGAGTCTGGTCACAGAGGGGAGACGGAGCAGTTCGTTCAGGAAACTTTGGACGTTCAAGAAGATGAAAGTGCTGTTGTCAAACTGGAGACTTGACTCTGAGGTGACAAGATGATCCGCTATGACACGATTGACTCCTTCCACGACCCTTGCTACGGTATGAGGATAAAGATAACAGTGAGCCAGGGCCAAGGACAAGCGACCTTGGCCATCATTGCTCGAGACCGACAATGTGGTAATGCTACTTGTCATAGCGATGTTGATGGACCGCGGGTTTGGAATGGGAACCTGCACTTGGCCAAGCCACAATGTAGCCAGTCGCGCCATATGACCTAAGGTGTCCAGCTCGAGATCAGGAATAGCTAGATACAAATCGGTGCAGCTGGGAACCCGGATGCAGTCGAAAAAGGTCTCTGTGCGGGGGAGATGATTGAATGAGATTGAGAGGTTGCGAAGAAGGGGAAGGTTAATTTGTCGAAACGTGGGGTCGATGTCGGCGCTACTGGCATGATTTATGCCACCATCGAGTTCCAGGACGACGAGAGAGGTGGAATGGTAAAGGAGCCTAAGGATTTGATTGAAAGAGTGAAAGTGTGCACCAGAGATCCTTAGCGATTCCAAGCCTCTAAATGTCGCAGCTTCCCAGCGGCATGGTACTCCCCGGATCTCGACTTCCTTCAAGCGCGTGGCCTGCTCAAAGAAGATCTCCAGTGTATCAAAGCCACGAATTGGCCTTGTGTTCCGTAGGACGAGTTGCTCCAATCGCGGGGCAGGAAGCGCCAGGAATTGTTTTAGGTCCTCCAGGCCAGTCATATAATACTCCACCTCCACTTTTCGACACCGGCCGATGTGAGGAGTGAGCTTCTCCACAAAAATATCGAGGGAAATTCCGAACCCATACCGCACATCCAGAGCGTGGGCAGCAGACCGCTTGAGGGCCCTGTCCACTATGTGGGGAGGGTCCGAGCTGTCGATTCTGCTCCAAAACGTTGGTGTGCCATGGATAATCCGCCTCAAGCGATGGCAAACTCTAGAGATTTGCTGTAAGACGGTGTAATACTTCGTCTGCTCACGGAAGGGTGCGACCACCATGCGGAGCACTCGCACGACGACTTCGGTCGGGAGTTGTTGGATTGGCAGGAGCGCATTCCGCAGCTGGCGAGCCCGACTTGCTTTGATTCTGACGGCTGCTTCAATTTTTTCCCATAGGTCGACTTCCGCACATGCGCACGCGAAATTCCCTTTCGTGGTATTACTACCAGCACTGAGTTAACTGAGTTAGATGGACCGGCTCTTTTGAGTTTGAAATCCTCAGACTCACATGCCTGTGACAAGAGTGCCGAGTTCATGAAGTAATGTCTTGACTTGTTCCATGGAGATATCCGTCCGCTTCGTTCAGGGAAAGGGATGTGGAGAGTCTATTTTGTGAGCCTCTAGTCTGAAGTGAAAGCCCGGCACGGCGGAGAAAGCGGAGATTGGCCCGGCCAAACGGCCCGCCGGGGTGCGTGCTGTGGGTAGGACGTCGAACATTTATTGGTTCCAAACGGCGGCACGAATGAACAATTTGATTCGGAGCCACTTATACTCTGATCAAAATGACTGTTCCGGGAGGCTGCCAGGAGAATGGAGGGTTGGTTGTGAGGAAAGGTTGATGGTATGTGTTCGAGACTGGCTGCACGCGCTGATTTCGCCTCGGCTTCCCCTTCCCTCAGTCTCGTCGGATTTGAAAGCGTAATTCTATCCTGGTAGTTCGTTTCTCCGATTTGAAAGTAGTCTCAAGTCTTGATATTCGCCTGGCGGCTACTTCATGGAACTGTCTGATGGAACTGATGGCGGGGTGACGGAGAACTCGGGGATTTGGCGGGCTCACGGTACGGTGACGCGTCTCAGTCCAAATCCTCATTTAGTCTACGCGTCTCCCCAGCTTTCGACTATTCACCAGACCACCATGGATCACTTCCCGACTAACTGGGGCCGCCCGGTGAGCTAACTTGACTTAATCGTTGCAAGTGGAAATACTCAAGCATCTGCCTCACGATAGCGGAATGACGCCGTCGATCTGTACAATACCTACCCTCTCCACCTCCGTCCTGATAACGGCACCTATGGGCGGCCCAAGGACTCATTTGAGGAAGGTGTTCAACGCACGAGGTACTTATTCAACAAGCCCTCGGTGTTCCGTGAATGCTCACTGGCGATGTAGACAGCCCATCGTGACCGGTACCTCGGTATTAGCGATCAAGTTCAAGGACGGCGTGATCGTCGCTGCGGACAACTTGGGTGCGTGACGAGCACTTAATATGACGTTTCCCCATCTGAAGTTGGAGTTTCCTTCAGCATCATACGGTTCGCTTGCACGATTCAAGGATATTCAACGTCTTCACGCTGTCGGCACGCATACCGTGATCGGTGCTGGTGGAGACATGAGCGACTTCCAACACATCCAACATGACTTGGATAGTCTCATGTGCGTGCCTTACACTACGTCTTTATATACTGAACTCATGGCTAACCTCCTTGTGCATGGTGCGTAGCATCTCTGAATTCTCGGAGGCTGACAGTCACACTCTCGGTCCCGCCGAAATCTATGAGTATCTGAGCCAAGTTATGTACGCCCGCCGAAGCAAGATGAACCCGTTATGGAACTCGATTCTTGTGGGAGGTTGGAAGGATGGCAAATCGTTCCTCGGTTACGTCGACCTCATCGGAACGACCTACTCTGCATCGACGCTGGCGACAGGGTACGGCGCCTACATCGCTCAGCCACTGCTCCGGAAAGCGGTGGAGGGACGAGAGCACGAGCTTACGGAGGAGGAGGGCGTCAAGATCGTGGAAGAGAGCTTGAAGGTGCTGTTCTACCGCGACGCGAGGAGTCTGAATAAAGTATGTCCCACGATTGGTGACGGCTCGCTGGAAGTACTGACGAACTCTGTGTAGTATCAAATTGCTATCGTTACGGAGAAAGGAGTGTCCATCTCTGACTCGAGAGTTGCACCGACAGAATGGTCGTTTGCCGAAGGGATTCGTGGCTACGGAGCGCAGACGCAATAAGCCAGGATGCTGTCAAGTAGTTACATTGGTCAATTCATAGTATCATGACACGTCTTTATCTGCGAGAACGAGACTCCAATCAAATCTTCCGACAAGAAGCTTTGTGCTGTGGCCAAGCTAGCCTCTGACACTCCTTACCGCAGAACGACGCGGCCTGAGGGGTCTGCCGACACGTCCCGGTGCAGGTCAGCCAACGTCCCACAGATCCACAATGGTAGCACCGAACCCAGGGACCGAGCTTTGAAAACCTTGGATCCGCAGTTTCAAAATCGGATTCCTCGAATCCAGAGCCCGGCGCGTCGATCACTAGCTCCCAAATATCGCTAAACCGTTTGAACTGAGTCGACTTCCTGGATGGCGCGTAGCCTGTGCTCACATCTTTCAACCGAATGGAGGGGAAACAACCTTGGGTAAGATGGCGCTCATCTTTGAGTGGAATCAACTTACACCCTCCGAATAGGTAAGTTTTACCAGTGTCCGGATCCGTAAACATCTCCGCGCAAGAGCGATACGTCGGGAACCCTTTGGTAATAACGTGGGACCAACGCTTTCGCCGTGGGCACCATGCGAAAGTGTCTGCGAAGTAGCTGCCTATCCCCATCGCATCGAGTTCAGGCCGAGATATTGTCATTCTCGAATTGTACCCTATGTTGGGAGGGACGGTATCAGTCATTATGATCAACATATGCGCCAAATAAATACCTCCGAAGATCACTGCCTTGTTCCAAGTCTCGTTGAATGTGTACGCGCACTGGGTGCGGACACAGGGCCCATTGCCAGAAAACTTTTCGTCCGTCCATTTGTGCGAAACCAGGTCAAATGACCAGATATCGAGGTACGTGTAATCGGCAGTCGGTCCTTGCTCTTTTCTCTTCGCCGAACCGAGGGTGACATAGAATTTGTCTTCCGTAATCCACGAGCATGCATATCCTCGAGGTCCTGGAACTGTTACGTCTCCTCTAAGGTCTGGAGTCCCTGACCAGACATCCCACAATAGCGTCTTGATGTCGAGAGACATCATCACATTTCTCCCGTGTTCTCCCCATTCCTCCCTCCCTCCAAAAATGTAGATTTTTCCCTTGTATAGATGAGCATTAAATGCAATGAGGTAGTTCCTTGGTATGAGCTTGTGCCATGGATCCCCACTCCGTAGCTCGGTGGTTACTTCACCCCACGTCTCGGTGGTGAAGTCAAAAACTTGGACAGTGCTTCGCCCCTGAAATAGGTATCCTTTATCTGTGTGAACAACAAGAGGCTGGTGGTATATAGGTGGGATGCCCGGCGGGGGGCCAGGAACGGGCCGCCAGCCATTCATCTCTTTAAGGTTCAAGACCCAGCCATCCTTCAGAGCCTGTGTATTTTCTCCTCCGAAGACGTAGAAACACCCTGAAAGTAATCATTGGTTACTATTGGTTAATTAGATAGCTTTTGAACCTGCCATTGTATATCGCGGTGGACGGTCCGGTTCGAGGCGCCAATGGAGCAGTCGAAGTTGACAAAACCCGGAGTTTTTTCCACGCGCCCCTGATCTGCAACTCTTGGTCCACGAGCTTGACACCCTCGACGCCTCGAGGGTCTGGATGACGGATATCAAAATATTTTGTAGCCTTTTCAAAGATGTCTGCCTTTAGGATGTCTGAGTTGCGAAACAAGTTTTCACGGCGATTGATAGCATCGAGAATGGCGGCATAGGCGGCAGAAGTGTTTCCGAGCCTCCAGAGGACGCTCTCCCATCGCATCATCATTTTGAGATAAAGCTAGATTAGAAGTTATTATATTATGCATAGTTTTGGACTAGAAGGGGTGCGCACTATGTTGAACTCCTCATAGGGGTAGATCACCATAATCCAAGCTACCCAGGATGCAGATTCATCAGCAACCGTCACGAAAGCCGACGAAAATGCTTACGAAGGGCAGATGGTTTCTTTGCAGTCCCCGAAGACTTGTGTAAGCACATACATTCGTTCAGCCAATCGAGCGCCTAGGAAGATCCAAGTAGAGTGTCAAGGGGCTGAGAGATGTCGGCATATCCAACGGAGCGATGGCCATTCACCTCTGAAAGCTTTTCTTCCTTTATATAAGACTGTGCAATATTATTTGCGCATGCTATAAGGTCATTGTACTCGTCCATGCCCGTTCCATTCATCGCCTGAATGAACGCGGTGGCGTGGGGCAATGGGCAGTCTTCCGGTTCGGAAAGACTGTATCGGATGGATTTTTTCCAAGCTTCTCTGGCAGACTCAAGCTTCCCCTCCTTAAACAGGGCTGCTCCGCGATCTCTCCAAATTCCGCCCATGACAATCGCCTGCCCGTTACGCGGCAACGTCTTTACAAACTCCGCAACGTCTTCGGTCTGTCCCAACACAAACATGTCCCTATATAGCTCTCTTTGGAGGTCTTCATTCCGTAGCTTGTCCTTATCAAAACTAACTGTGGTGAAATTATTGAGTGGACCTGCCTCGGCTTTTGCCGTCAGTTCCGCTATTAACTCCTCCATCGGTCTACGAGCGTGGTCGGACCACTTGGGAGCACTATCCTTCTTTCTCGTCTTCGCGCTGTGAGACATAGGGAGGATTACCCGGACTGGTTGGAGTGAGCTTGGTGGGTTGGGTAGTGTAGTGGAAATGCTCCAGCCTGCAGCCGCTTGAAAACGAGGAGGCGAGACTTCTCGCGGCGAAACCGGATTTAAGCGGAGGTCCTCAGAATTTCCTCATCTGGGCAATCGTTACATACGGAGCTTCAAAATTGTACCTAAGACAGGGCGCGACGTGTTATCAAATGTTTGAATGAGGACACCTGCTGGATGGTATCACACTGTAGACCTAAGTACAAGGCATTCGGCAAACTCGGATCCATCGGCGCTGACCATTATTAAGCCCAGCTTCAGCTTAGACCAATCTCCTACGAAACAGTATTTGTTGCCCAGTGAATCCAATTACGGTGTCTGTCATTACGACGTGGGCCAGCGGAGCCATACATATCTCAGTGCTCGGGGTTCCGAGCGCCGTCGGTGCAGAAACCTCGATCTCGATCTCGGCTCCGCGCCAGCCATCCACCCGACACCTGAAAACATTTTGGAAGTTTGAAAACAAAAAAAACTAGATCATCAGATTTCGACCTCGAGAGTAAATTCCAGCTGTGATATCAACTATGACGCCATGAGTTAGAAGAGGCTGAGCGTCGCTAAGGAGGGAGAGCCTCTGATGGCCGATCCCGTGGTGGTCACGTTTTTAGCAATTCCACAGAGCTTTGAGCCCTAAGAATAATTATACGAGAAGTCCACTTACAATTATATCGCAACTCTTTGAGAAAGGCAGACGCATGAGCGTTTGATAACGTAGACTATCTCCTCTAGAGAACTGCGAGTCCACTGAAACGAATAGACACACCATTGAAGTCCAGGGTCAAAGCGTACTGACAAATTATGTGTAGTATCAAGTTTTTATTGTAACGGAGGAAGGAGTATTCATCTCTGACTCGAGAGTTGCACCGGTGGACTGGTCGTTCGCCGAAGGGATTCGTGGCTACGGAGCTCAGACGCAAGAAGCCACGATGCTGTCAACTAGTTACATTGGTCAATTCATAGTATCATCACATGTCTTTATCTGCAAGAGGGAGACATGCTCAAACCTTCCGACAAGAGGCTTTATGCTGAGGCCAAGCTAGCTTCTGACACTCCCTACCACAGAACGAAGCGGCCTGGGGGGTCTGGCGACACGTTCCAGCGCAGGTCAGCCAACGTCCCACTGATCCGCAATGGTAGCACCGAACCCAGGGCCCGAGCTTTGAAAACCTTGGATCCGCAGATTCGAAATCGGATTCCTCGAAACCTGAGCCTGGGGTGTCGATCACTAATTCCCAAATATCGCTGAAAAGCTTGAATTCAGTGCTCGCCCGAGGTGACGCGTAGCCTATGTTCAGTACTTTCACCCGAATACGATGCGAATTAATTCAGAAAGAATAGGATCGGGTTTTGGGGAACTGAACTTACACCCTCCAAATAGATACGTTCTGCCGGCGCTCGAATCCGTGAACATCTCCGCGCAAGAGCGGTACGTTGGAAACCCTTTCGTGATGACATGCAACCAGCGTTTGTTTTGTGAGCACCACGCAAAGGTGTCTGCTAAGTAGATGCCTAGCACCGTCGCATTGATTTCAGGCTGAGATCCCAGGATTTTGGCGTTATACCCTACGAAGAATGAGTAATGTAAAATATCATAGATTGATACAGGAGCTCGGTGGGTACCTCCGAAAATCAATGCCTTATTCCAAGCAGCGTTGAACGTGTACGCTGACTGCGTACGAAAGCTCGGCCCGTTACCCGAAAACTTCTCCTCTGTCCACTTGTGAGCCACCAGATCAAAGGACCAGATATCAAGGTACGTGTAGTCAGCGGCGGGCCCCCGATCCTTTCTCTTTGCCGAACCTAGCGTGACGTAGAACTTGTCGCCCTCAATCCACGAGCAAGCGTATGCTCGAGGTCCTGCGATCGTTACATCTCCTTTAATGCCCGGAGTCCCTGACCACACATCCCACAATAATGTTTTGATGTCGAGAGACATCATGACATTTCTTCCGTATTCCCCCCACTCCTCCCTCCCCCCGAAAACGTAGATCTTGTCATTGTATAAGTGAGCAGCAAATGCGATGAGGTAGTTCTTGGGTATGAGCTTGCGCCATGGGTCCCCATTGCGTAACTGAGTAGTTACCTCATTCCACCTCTCGGAATCGAAGTCAAAGACACGGACGGTGTTCTGTCCCTGGAAGAGGTATCCTTTGCCTTCATGGACAATAAGTGGCTGATGATAGATAGGTGGGGTCCGGGGTGGGGGCCCAGCAACAGGCCGCCAACCGTCGAAGTCTCGAAGATTCAACACCCAGCCGTCCACCAGAACGCTCGTGTCGGAGTGTTCTCCTCCGAACACATAGAGGCAGCCTGAAGAAAGATATCTGAGCTATTACATAATGCGTGTATAGCCTTTGAACTTGCCATTGTATACTGCGATCGAGGGTCCAATTCGGGGAGTCAATAGAGCGGTTGAAGTGGATGCAACTCGTAGTTTTTTCCATGCACCTCTGATCTGCAAGTCTGAGTTGATAAATCTGATGCCATCAAGGTTTCGTGGATCCGGATGGCGCATATCCATGTATTTTCTCGCTGATCCCATGATCTCTGCCTCGAGGATATGGGAGGTTTGAAATACGCTTGCCCGGTGATTGACCGCTTCAGTAATCGCGGCGTGGGCAGCTGAAGTATTTCCGAGCTTCCATAAGACGTTCTCCCATCGCATCATCATTTTGAGGTAAAGCTGAAATGAAAGGGCATGACTACTGCAGTAAGATATATTTTGGGCAAGAATGGATACGTACTACGTTGAACTCGTCATACGTGTAGACCACTCCTTGCCACGCTGATTAGGCCGTAGATTCGTTCACAACAGTCGATCAAGACGGAAGGGGCAATTACTCACGGAGTGACGATGGCTGCTTTGCAGTTCCCGAAGATTTGTGTAGGCACATGCATTCGTCCAACCAGGCGAGTGCCTAGACGATTTAAGCAGGGTCCCAATTCAGGATTGGTATCGTTCGGTCGTGGGATGGCCGTTCACCTCGAGAAGCCTCTCCTGTTTGATATAAGACTGTGCAATATATTGGCGCATGCGATAAGATCGTTGTATTCGTCCAAGCCAGTATGCTCCATTGCCCGAATGAAAGCAGTGGGGTGCGGTAAAGGGAAGCCCTCTGGTTCGGAAAGACTGTACCGAATAGATAGTTTCCAAGCTTCTCTGGCATCATCCAGCTTCCCTTCTTTAAACAGCGCTGCACCACGATCTCGCCAAATTCCGCCCATGATGATTGCCTTTCCGTTCCGAGGCAAGGTCTAGACCCACTCCTCGACATCCGCAGCCTTCCCCAGGACGAACTTGTCCCTATATAGTCGTCTTTGAAGCTCATCGTTCCGAAGCTTAGCTGTATCAAAGCTCGTGGTAGTGAAGTTATTGAATGGACCCGTCTCGACCTGTGTTGCCAGCTCCGCCTTCCACTCGTCTATCGGTCTTAGTTTGCTTTCGAGGTGCTTGCGGGTGTCCCTTTTCTTCGTCTTCGTGTTTCGAGACATTGCAAGGAGTACTTTGCCGGATTAGAAGGACCTGTCGATCGAGTTAGATGGTTGCCATACCTGGCGGGTATGCGGTCACTTGGAAACGAGGCCGCTTCTCCCGGCCTAACGGCGTAAACGGGCTTAAGTGGAGGTCCTCAAGGTTTCCTCATCTGGGCGATGGTCAGTTGAGAACCTGCACCTAATAATATGGCACACCACGTACTATCAAGCGTATGAATGACCGCTCTAGGATGACATGAAGGTAGACAGCGTGCTTGTCTTTCAGTAAACTCCCAAGTTCCAGACTGCAGCTGCTTTCCATACCTACATCCTGAATAGCTTACTACTTAGGCCAAACTTACGCTTGGTGGTCCTCGTTGCGCATCCGTGGTGCTTGCGCCCGCGTGGATCGTTCGCCTTCTTACAGGTTGATATTTTGTGCTGCCGCGCCAGGGCCCCAGCCGGAAGACGCAAGGCGGCTGGGAAGAACTCGATCTCAGCTCCCGTCCGGGTCATCTACCCGACACGTGAAAACCATTTTCGAATCTCAAGTATGTTATTAGCTGCACAAATAGCGTCGTTATAATCGATCAATACTAGCAGTGACGCCATTGGCTGGCCGAGGACTTGGGTTTCGCTAAACCCTTGCGGCGTTGGCACTTGCTGGTTGGGGTGATGGGCCTTTGAAGGAGTTGCAAGACGTATCGTAGTAAGTCCCGAGCTGACAGAGCTTAATAATTGCGATCTACGGGTGGACAGCGCACAGGGGAACCCCGATATACGGGAGCTGAGACAAATATTTGGATGGGCTTACCTCATCTTGACAAATGTTTGGTCTCAGCCACCACGCCTCTCCCATCCACGGCAGATTCAACAACACGGTACAATGCCCTCATTCCCCTTGATACCGTTCGGTATCGCTATATTTCTCGCTACTCATGGCTTGAGGAAAAAGTCACTCAGCCCTTCCGGTGCTTTTACCGCTTTGATTGTCGGCTTTCTCATTATGGCCGCACCACTGAAGGCATTCGGAATCTCTCTGATTGTATTCTATTTGACTGGGTCAAGAGCTACTAAGGTCGGAAAAGAGAGGAAGGCTAGTCTCGAAGAAGGACATATGGAAGCAGGATATCGTGATGGGTGGCAGGTGTGTTGGCATTTTACACCGTTTGCTGGCATGAAGCATGAACACTGGCACTCAGCTTCTAATCCGTACCGACAGGTCCTTTCTAACAGCTTTACGGCCCTAATCGCTTCTACACTGTGGTCCATTTTGTTCGCACCAGATTCGATCCACTCCTGGTTCTACACGGCATTCGTAAAGCCGTCTCTGGACCTCGGGCATGCTACACTGAACCCGACGGGGAAGACCTATTCTTCCGTCAATTGGTGTGCCGTTGATTCTTCTGTATCGCAAGACTGGAGTCGTAAACTTGTTTTTGTAGCCCTGGGGTGAGCATGCAGCGGTAAATTTCCACCAGTGTGGGTAAGCTGACGGGAGATATTCTGTTCAACGCCCTCACAGCCACTTCGCATGCTGCCTGGGTGATACCCTGGCCTCGGAGTTGGGAGTGTTGTCGCGCTCTCCCCCCATCCTTATCACCACATTCAAGCGTGTTCCGCCTGGTACGTAAGAATGCAATGGTCGACTTCACGGGCTAAACATGGTCGCTTCGTAGGTACAAATGGTGCTTTGTCTGTCCTCGGGACGTCCGCCAGCGTTCTTGGCGGAGTTGTAATGGGATTAACACTTGCGCTGTCTCTTCTGATGGAGAACCCCGCCTGCGCGTCTCCTGCCGCTGGGCCGTCCGGTATCATCAACCTGACTACGCAACTAATCGCTTACGGAGCGTTTGGTGGACTCATTGGTTCTTTGGTAAGTTTTAATTCAAGAAATGACTAAACACGGCACTAAACCGGCATGTGATAGATCGACTCTTTACTCGGGGCTACGCTTCAACGAACCAGATTTTCGCTTGACTCGAAGAGGATCTTGCAAGATCACTCTGAAGTCCCTAAAGATGCGAAGTTGAAGGTGATCAGCGGCTGGAATGTTCTCACTAACAATCAGGCGAGCACAGTCCGTCAGTAAATTCATCTGTAGACGCTAATCCTCTTCTCCTCCGGAAGGTCAACGTGGTGTCATCCATAGCCACGGCGCTCCTTCTGGGCTGGTTGGCGTAAATAGTTGTAGACTTTTTTGAGGCCCAAGTATTCTATAGCACCTTGGGTTCTTGTTCGTGTTGGGGTGATCTCGATTCTCCGAGTACCGTGAAGAGCGGAAGGAACTACACAACTGCAGAATAACTAGAACGCTATAACGGATGTTCCAAATATCTTCCAAGTACCTATAGATTGATAGCATGTTAGCTTGTGAGCTGAGGCAACGAACAAAGGAGAGTTCAGGTCTCGACGCGGTAACGACGGACGGTTTTAACGGTGTCGGCAAGGAGAGTTACGACTGGTGCCAGCAAAGCGAACCATTTCATCATAAGCCAGATCAAGAAATGGAGCTTACCTTTATTTATGGAGAACCGGTCCGGTAGGTGGGTAGTCGGTGTTTGAGGATGCAGCGGCAGGTGGCACTCATGGAAATTTGCGTCGCACGTGCTTCCTTCGCACGCATTCTCCTTTCCAACCAACTTGCGGCGCCACCAAGCTCATCCTGGTCATCAACAGATCCTCGCTTCGAAGCATTTGTAAACAATGTCACACCATTTGTTCTTACTGTCTCCATCA
>WSTX01008212.1:0-12737 GCA_019633405.1 Tulasnella sp. 408
TGCATTCGTGGCCATTTAGTGCATTTCATACGCAAACTCTCTAAGGGATCGTCACTCGAGCCGATGACTTACGGGGACGGCCGAATCGAGGGGGTGACCTACTCCTAAGAGGCAAACAGACACACAACTTTCCATACACAGAGAAGTGACCTCAGATGAAACTGTATAGAAGAAGAACGAATGAAATCGAAATCCACGGATCGTTTGTTGACAAGCTGACTACTTTATGCCATCAACAGCTCCCAAGTCCCTCTCGCTCAACTGATCGTTCGCACCGATCGATGCGACATCATACCCCCCGCCATCTCTAGATTGTCCCTCGATCGACATCCTGTAGGTTTGCAAGCCTTGTTCATGTGACACTCCCGTTTACGAGTTGGGGCAAGTTGGACGGGGGATCCAGAGACGTTTTCCTCTGTTGACTACCGTTGTTCTACCCCGAACTTCACTTCCCCCCCGACCGCCCTTACGCTTCGACAAGTAAGATGCCGGCGAGTATGTCTCTTCCCCAGATTGGTGATACTGGTGAATCCAGTATAACGATTGTATGGTCTTGAATATGTCCTCAACGGGAGAACGTCTCCACGGGATGCTCCGCCAAAGCTCCTTCGGCAACCATAAGGCGGAGCTCCTGAACATCGACCGTCTCCGTACTGCCGCAGTAACATCCATCGTACCTACAGCTACCCTTCTCTCGCCTCCCGGCCTCGCTCGACGTTGAAGAAAGCCAACCTTTAACTCGAAGCGAATTTTCGAGCCGATCTCCTCGACACATTCAGGTCGATGGTTGTCCACTTCCTCCTACCAACCGTTTTTTGACTGCCTTGCGGCTGTCGAGGAGTCGAAGATAATGGGGACCGTTACGATCTTCGCGCAAGTGGAGCTGTCCATGGATGTCTTGGGATTCTGTCCGGAGGGAAAACCTAGCCGACGAGACGGTTTGCGTCCTCGGCACATAAGGTCTCTCATAACAACGAAGGTTCGAGATAGGCGCCGCCAAACGAGCCGGGTGGGTCGAAGGCGGTGGAGTAGGTATCCATAAACACGTTCCCTCCAAGGCAGTATACTGCTCGCTCATATGGTTGCTAGGGTATCGGGACGCGCGCCGTCCTGACTGGTCGCCGTTCCTGCGCATGGTGGCGGGAATGTAGTGTGTACCTTCTTGAGTCGGTCGGGCTGGCTGGCGTGTGGTTCACCCATTGTCAAGAAACGCTCCCGTTTCTTGATTCCTCGGACGGTACACTCCACGGGGGTTGGAGCGCTACGGGTTCCCGACAACTGGATTGTGCGCTGGGAGGTGTCGCTCCCTAGGGTCGGACCACGAACTACCCTCCGTGGTAGGCGTTCTTGAAGGACGCGGTGAGGTGTGGGGCATTGCGCGCAAAGCGCTTGGAGCCCAAAACTGGATGGAGCATCCAAGGCTTGTGGAAACCCTCAGATCCACACATGTTCTGGCTCGCTCCAGCGGACTGAGGACGTGATGCTCGATGTTTATCGAAGAAATTGAAGGTGGTGGTGGAGGGATTGAGCGAGGACTTCGTTCGGACGCCAAAGGTCCCGCCACTGCTTGAGGCTTGCCACAAATTGACCCCACCAACCCAATCAAGGTCTTCTGCTTCGACCGATATCCCCAAACGCATGTATCAGGTGGGTGGTCCATGGCAACCAACGTTCTACGTTCAAGATCCTTCGGAAGCGGAGACGACGGGCCTTCCCTTGGAGAAGTAGGGGCAACTACCCCGAGGAAGATGAGAGAGTCGCGCGTAGCAACACGACCGTGTGTCTGCTCCTCTCGCCCAACATAGCACTCGTCATTCGTTCCAGCTCCCAATACGGCCAGACTGTTGTGACTGACGTAGCTTGTGATGGCGGTGGTACGCGATGTCGGCAGGGGTTGGGGCCATATGCTCGTCACTCGTTAGGAGCACGCAAAGGTCGCAGAGTTCGAATCCGGTAGATGTATCGAGGGTTTGAAGCGGTCCAAAATCGACTAAAAGTGCTGGTGGCGAGAGCAACTCTTTGAGACCGGGTTGCTCGACTTGGGAACTAGCAGGATGAGCAGCGTTGGTGATGACGGTACATGAGGGGGTGAAGATGAGCGCGCTTGAGTCGGAAGACCTTTTCATGGTTGTAGTGAGGGAATAGCAAGTAGGCTTGCAGTTGGCCGAGGTGTGGAGATCCTTCTACTTGTACTGACAGATGACATGGGCGGGTCTTTGACAGCGTCGGGCGGACTGAATGGAGCCAGTCCGCACTGAAATCAGTATTCTGGCTGAGTGTAAGGCGGGGAGAAGTAAAGAGACAAGCGAAATGACCTTTTAGAGCAAGCTGACTTGGGAAAGAATTAATCTCGGCTCATTGCGGGGTATTTACATCCACGGGTTGATGAGGGTAAAGTGAACGATCGAGGTGGAGGGAGTCAGCAGCGAATGGCGGCGACGAGAAACCAAAACTTTGATGGTGGAGGAGATGGAATTGCATTTGGGTTGAATGCGCGTGGAGCGACGCTTATTCAGTGGCGTACGTATATATGGAGCCTAGCCATGAAGTTGACGGCGAAACCAGGGAATTCTCAACGGCGCGAGTTCGACTCCTTCCCGCGCCACTCTCACCCACTGCCTGTTGAACGCCCGCCAAGTCTATTAGGCACACAGTTACCCGGCAACCGGCGTCGAATCACTCCCGATTACGCTCCTCGCTTTCAGTGCACCTTCTGCCTAGCAATGTAGCTAATCGTGAAATGAAGGGTGCCGACAGAGAGGTGACCTAAAAAACAGGACTTGTCGCTCATCTCAGTCAACGCCGATCGCCTTATGCTGTGAGTTGCTGAAACCTGATCGCGTGTCTAGGCGTGGTATGAAGAACCAAGAGCATTGTGTTAGAATCGTACCGCCCTTCAAGTCATAACTAGGGTTGCACTAGTGCGATTCTATAGGGGCTTCCAGGGCATAACCTCAAATTTCGTGATGCACCTTCGCAGTCAATGGTACTGTAGAATAGCTCGATTGTCTGAGTCTCGAGTTCGTCGTGAGAGGAGCACTAACACACGACGAACGGACATAATTGAGGATTCAGCTTGGTACATCGTCCATATGTCTACAGCATTAATCAAGTCAACAAAGACTCATCTCCGACTTTGACTGTCTCGGTAGAGTACGCGGTGGCTCCTTCGATGGTCTTGCGAATATTGGAAGCCCTCTCCAACGCATCGGATGCGCGCCTAGAGTCTCCAATTTCCTCCAGAACTTCTGAGGCTTCCGTATAGAGTGCTGCAGCTTCGCTGAGATGACCCTGCACCTCAGTGGTTTCCGCATAGCCCAAAAGAGTGTCAGCTCTCCAATGTTTATCGCCAATGTCGGTGAAAATCTGTAGTGCCTCTAAGTAGAGCTGGGTGGCCTCATCATACTCTTGTACAGCGCGATGCACTCGAGCGAGACACCACAGAGCCGTGCCTCTACCTTCTCTGTCGCCTGTTTCGGTATATATCTGGAGGGATGCAGAGTAGAGCTTGCTGGCCTCGTTATACCGGAATTGGTACCAATGGACCGTGGCGAGATTGAATAGAGCGGTGGCCCTCTCTTGGTGATCACCAACGTCGGTATAGGTCTGCAGAGCTTCCGAGTAGAGATTGATGGCCTCATTGTACTCTCCTAGACGTCGATGTACCTGGGCGAGACCGCAGAGGGCAGAGGCTCTCTCCCTCAGATCACCGACCTCTGTATTGATCTGCCGAGCTTCCATGAAAAGGTCGATAGCTTCGTTGTACTTTGCCTGTTCCATTCGGACCTCTGCGAGGCCCCACAAGGCGCTGGCTCTCTGCCGTTTACTACCGGTGCTGTCATCGACCCGCAGGCATTCCGAATAGAGTTTGCCGGCCTCGGCGTACTCGCAGCGATGGAGATGAGTCGTGGCGAGACCAAATAAGATATTACGTCTCTCGTTCTCATCGCCCAGCTCGGTAAGGATCTGCAGGGCTTCCGAGTAAAACTTGATAGCCTCGGTGTGCTCATTCCGGAACCGATGGACATCAGCGAGATAGCGCAACGTCTCGCCCCGCCCTTTGAGATCGTTGTGGCTTGTGTAAATATCCAATGCGGCGGTAAAGCTGCTTAATGCGCCGACATAATTGGCTTGCATTTCGTACATGTTTCCGAGCCTGTTCAACAGCCGGGCATGACGAAGTTGTGAAGCCTCCTCCGTCATAGCTTGAACTGGTGCCGGCACGATCATTGGCTGCAGCAAGTGCCAAGAGGATCAATAACGCTGAACATGAAACATTCCAGATAGGAATCACTCACCATCAAAGATATTAACTTCCGACATTCCTCTGCCGTCGGTCGTTTGTCGGGATTGATGCTCCAACACCGTACCATCAGCGAGCAAAGCCTTCGAATCAACGACATTCGAGCATCCTCTGTGATAGACGGAAGTTTCCCTTGAACGACATGATTGATAACAATGGCGTCCTTTTTGATATCGTGGAACGGAATGGTGTTCGTCATAACCTGTTCCGGCGTGAGCTTAAAAGTCCCAAGAATGAACAAGACTCGTATCCGGGTTTACCTCGTATGCTATCCAGCCCAACGCCCAGATGTCGCTTCCAAGACATGGCTTATCGTCCTGCAGAAGCTCTGGAGCAGCCCAGCGGAGGGTATAGCTACTACCTGTCAGCGTTAAGGTGTTGGCGGTAGCACTGAAAAACGCTTCGAGCGTGATACTTTCGTCCATGGTGGTGGAATTGCTTGTTGTGGGCTGCGGTTTATTTGAGCCTTCGGTATCTTTAGGGTGCTTGCCAACGTGGTCATTTTCTAGGTGGCGAGCGGAACCGAAGTCGGTGATTAACGCCTGGCAATCCGGGTTAACCAGAATATTGAGCTGAAAAAGGTTTAACTTAGAGGTGTCCTAGAGTGTGTCTCGAGATTTCAACGCACCGACTTCAAGTCGCCATGATAAATGGGTGGCTGCTGGCTGTGAAGGTACTCCAAACCCAACGTCACATCCCAGATCTGGAACTATAAGCTTAGTAAATCGGTCAAAAGGAAGTTGTTCGAGCTCACCAGTGAGATTCGTTCCGGAATCTCCCACTCTCCAGAGGCCAAGAAGTCCCTCAGATTTCCGTGCTCTTCCCACGGAAATATCAACCATACTTTATGGTCAGAGAGGTTTTCGACGAATCCTTCGAGCTTGACGATGTTCGGATGGGAAAGCTTGACTAAAAATTCTGACTCCCTAAGAGCCAACTACCACAAGTCAGTGCTTCGGCCAATCTTCGGTATCTGGATAAGTTGCCCTACTCCTAGTACACGTTTTAAATCCGTATCCGCCTCGATCTTCAGTTTTTTCACGGCTACGATCTGCTGGGTCGACGAATCGGTTAGCGGCTATCGTTCCCAGCACTCGGAAATTGACCCATCTCTGACCTGTTTGGAAGTGAGACCATCACTCTTTTGTCCCTCGGTGCTATCCTTAGACTCTTTCTTTACTTGTTCCTCTGCCCCGTCGTTGTTACTATCCGCCACGCGACTGGCCGTTCTTTCATCCTCGTGTTGTTGGTCGTTTTCATCTTCTTTGCCTTTGCTGTGAGACTGGTGATCCCGATCACCCGGGCCCGGGTTCTCATCTAACATGTGACGCGAGATGTATGCCTCGCTCTCAACATTTAGGGTCGACGTTTGGCGAGGTGAATTATGCTTCTCGTTGTTCGGTTCTTTGTTTCCTCCTCCTTTTGTATTATCGTTGCCACCGCTCGCCTCATGACCTTCCGCCTCCTCACTCTTGCCTTGAACCTTGGCTCCAGGCTCTTGGGTATCGTCAGACGACTGGGAATCCCCATTGTCCAAGCTCGGGGGTTCGTCCGTAACGTGTTGGGACTCGTTCACACCCCCCTTGGCGGGAGATGAGCGAGCCAACAGGCCTTGTGAGACCGTGGCAAATCCTCCACGAAACTCGCGAGCATCTGGAGGGAATTCTATCAATGAAGGGTCGATTCGCCATTGCGCAAGCTTTTCGAGCCGATTCCGCTAATACAATGGTGGGGCCGATGACTCAGTCAAGTGACTATTCGAGTTAGGGACGGAACGAACTAATTTGGAGCTATGCAGGAATACACTTGGGGAATCTTCTTGGCCTGACTGGGAGGGCTCGGCAATGTAGTCTGCGTTTTCGGGCATCGGAGGTAGTGAAACGGTGCTCGGTAATTTCTGGATGGGCGGTTACGTAGGAGGTTCGCGCAAAGGGAAGGAACCACAATAGCGCCCGATGGAGTTCTAGTAGCAGGTGAGGACACGACCGCGCCCGAAATCTTTGTTATCGTTCTTATGGGGTGGATGGTTAGGGGATTGGATTTCGCCGGGGATACGCTCCGCAAGTCCGAGTGACGAAGCCGAGGTTCCTTCCCGTGTGCCGAAACATTCCACCCGGTAAGGCGCTCCATGCTCCGTATGCCCAACCACACGAGTAAGTGGATCATGTCAGCCGATTGGCCAGTGTGCGTGAACCGCAACTCGATGTTTACACCCTAGCCAAAGCGGAATCGATGATTATTAGAGGAACGAGCGGTGCGCTACCCCTGGTGCGGAAGCCGGGAGGGTCGTGGAAGAGTTCGATTTCGACTCTCGACCTTGGTCAGTTCACCTCGCACGTCCTATCGTTGCATTTCCTCCAAAATCGGTACAAGACTAGTATTCTATAGTGTATAACCATGACAGAGCTAAGATAATGGACCTGCAGGCCGCAGGACCGCAGGTTGTCATCGTTGCCGCTGGCCGGCACGTCAGGGTCCTCGCCGCGCAGAGCCCTCGCGAGTGAGCCACTTCCCGTATCATGCCTCCTCTTGTGCGGGAGCCACAGAATATATCATATATACGTATATGATAAAAATTGTTCATACCAGCGGTATTACAAGTTTATTCTTCAGTCTCCAGCAGTGATCCCGTAGATGCCCTAGTAAGGTCCTTTACCTCGTGCATTTGTATGAAGTACACCATAGACATACCTCCGTCCGACATCCGGAGACAGTTTCTCTGAGAGTATAAATGGTAGTAGTAGCTTGCCGTTCTCTCTGCACAGGAGGGGTCGCCACGCTCTGCCTGCTAGCTGGCTTCGCAGTGCGTGTCTCAATGTTGTCCGTGGTCATGGTCAACTGAGACATCGTGTTCTCTCAAAGCCTCTAGATAAAACCAATCGCTGCAAGGAAAAGCAATTGAGCCATAAGGAAAGCTCCAGTCACAACGATTAGTTACAGGCTTAAGCTCCAAGTCTTCGAAATTGGTTGTCGGGGACCGTGGACTGAGGTGAACCCTAACGTACTGAGCGACGACAAGGGCAAAAACGCATAGTCCCTTGCGTGGCTATGACGTTATTTTTCACGGAAAATCGAATCCTACAACCTTGTACTTACAGGCTACACCCCACTCGGCGATCTAACCCTTTCACGGGTCTTCCGGCCCAGCTCCGAAGGCGGAGTTAAAGGAGATACCCAATGCCGCCTCGGTCACTGAGCTATATTCGGTAGAAAATTATGTATGTGGTAACGGCTTCCGGATTTGGGGGGACCGGGTGGTGACATTGCGCTAAAGCTGAGATTGAGAAAATGCCATGGCACCACCCTTCAAGATTAGATCTTCGTGGGTGTTCACACCATCCGAGATTAAATGAGGGAAGTACCTGAGGGAGCTCGATGTTGGGGCGTCTTGTCCGGCGCATGGGCTAAGGGACTCGACAGTGAGCGGGCGTTTTTCAGGGGCAGGCATACTTGCATTGTCACCGAGGAAACAGGGTGTACAAGTGGACGAGCATGAGAGAGTCAATTTTTCATGACGAATGATCAAAATTCATGCTTTCATCTAAACAGGGAGCCAATGAGGAAAGGGGAGAGGGTCCATGGCAGACCCTGAGTTGTAGGACATTGTTTGTAGCGTTTGGTTTGTAGCATTTACACTTAAGGGCGTGGGTTTCAACCCATTGGATTCACTATTCCGTGAAAAATGTGGTCATAGCGACAGGCCCATTATCTTAGCTCTTCCATATCTATGTACTATAAATCACTGCATAAAGGATATTTCCTGTTGATTTTAGGTGTAACTTAAGGTAAGACGGGCGAGGCGAAGTGACCAGGGTCGAGAGTCGAAATCGAACTCTTCCACGACCTCCCGGCTTCCGCACACACTTTCTGTGCGGAGAGGTCGTCGACGAAACCTTCGAGCTTGACGATGTTCGGATGTAAAAGCTTAACCACAAAATCAGCCTCCCTGAGCGCCAACTACAGGAAGTCAGTGGTCCGGTGGAGCTTCGTTATCAGACGAAGTGGTCTTACTCCGAGTACACGTTCCAAACTCGTATCCCTCTCTATCTTCAGTTTTTTCACGGCTACCATCTGCTGCGGTCGACGAACCGGTTAGCAATTCGCGCTTCCAGAACCAAGAAAGTGCTTCATCTCAGACCTTCGGCTTGGCAGTTTGATGGCCAGAATTCAGTTCTTCTCTGTTGCCGTCGGGTTCTTTCCTCGCTCCCTCTCTAGTTCGGTCATTGCTACCCTCCGCCATGAAACTGTTTGCTTCTTCATCTTTGCCTTTCCAGTCACCTTCGGGCTCTCGAGTGTCGTTTTGAGACTGAGGATTGCCAGCGCATAAGCCCGGGTAATCGTTCGCGGGATGCTCGGAAGGAGAGCCGTCCTCAATCTTTGGGATTGAAGCCCGGTGATGGGATATCTGCTCGTCCTGGTTGGCAGGTTCCTTTCTTCCGTTCTCTTTTGAGATTTCGTTCTCGTGGTCAACCGTGCGACTATCCGCCTCTTTGTCCCTGCCCTGGTGATCGTCTTTAGACTGTTGGGTATCGCTGGCGGCTGGAATCGTTCTCGGTATGGAGATAGCGAGCGTCCGAGTCCGAGTGCGGGTGTTCGCCCGTTTTGAGTTCGGACTCGTTCGCAACTCCTTCAGCACCGGAAGGGGAAGCCAAAAATGCTTGTGAAACCGTCGCATACCCTCCGCGGAACTCGCGGGTCTGCCCAGGACATTCGATTAATGAAGGATCGATTCGCCACCGCGCAAGCTTCCCGATCTTGTTTCGCTGAGAAAAAAGATATTTCAATAGGTCATCAAAGTCATTTGAGATATGAACAGAACGAACTAATTTGGAGCTGTGCAGGAATACACTGGGGAGATCTCCTTTGCCTGACTCGGACTCGGACGGCTGTGAAGGATCGGCACCGTGTTGTTTGTTTTCTTGCATCAGAACCAGCGAAATAGTGCTGTGTACGTTTACGGACTGGTTGTAGATTCGCGCAAAGTGGGTTCGCAAACTAAGCGTTCGCTGGAGATCTGGCAGGAGGTGTTGGAATTCTTCTGTAATCCCTCTCTCAGGGTGATGGAGTTGGGGTTCTGTTGCGCATGCGTCCAAACATCCCTCACGGCCAGCCACAGATCGCGCTGGACTGGCTGGAGAGCATCTAGATCAATCGGCCGACGACTACGTGTGGCACGCAGCGCAATGTCACTACTCTAACTCTAAGGAGGAATGATTATTATAGGAGCATGTGGCCTCGAACTGTGCCGTGCATCGATCTTGTGCAATGCACAAACGAGCGAAAGAGTGAAGCATTGGAATAGCAATGCCACGTGACCCTTTAGTCTGTTGGGCAAGGAAACACCCGAATTAGACTCCGAACTCACTTCTCACAGGCTTAGCATTTGTGTCCTCATGTTTTGGTGTTTACCCGTGACAAGGGTGGCTAATCAACAATGCTTTCCTATACCGACACACGGGGATCACCGAGATGAGGAGTAGGAACTTTGGCGGTGAAGAGGAGTTGGGATCGAAGTTAGGATGGAGTAGGCATCTGGCGACGTTCAGTGGTACTTCTGGTGTGTAGGCTGAGCTCCCAGACGAGATGGTTGTCCCTCTTTCGGCCGAGGCGGCTCCAAACCGAACTTCGACTAGTTCCCGCGCCCCGAACCTTCACAAGTTCGGAGTCTCCGGCTCTCAAACCCGGCGAATCGGGACAAGAGCGGTGGATGAGATGTCGCCCGACCCCTTGCTCTTCGCTCAGTCTTTGGCTTCCCTTCTTCGACGACCACCCACTCTATCCCGTCTGTCATTGTCGCTCCCTTGGTTTTTCCCATCATGAGTCATGAAACGCAGCCTTGCGGTATATCGGGCATCTGAAGAGGCTTTACATCAGACTAGGTTAGGTCCACGGCCCGTCTCCTTATGAAACCCTTCTATGGACAGATCGAGGGATAGGGCCGGACCAGCTGCGACAAAGCTGTGTCGATTCTCGACTCACGGTCTATTCTTGCAATTTATTTGGTAAAGCTCGAGGATAGAACGCTATATCTTTGACACACTATCGCAGCCATAGCGAAGGACATCGAGCCTAGGAAAGCTAGAAGAGCCTCGTCTGGCCGAAGTCGGGGAACGCCTCGTAGAGGCCATCACTACGAACTATTTGGACAATCCATTCATCACGAATGGATTGTACAACGAGCCGGTGGTTCTAACTAACGTGGACGAGGCACCAACATACGTACAACACCGCACTCCTCCAAAGCCAGTATGGGATCTTTCTTGACTTCTGCGGCTTCAGTGGAGTCCGCCGCAACCTTTTCGAGCGTCCTGCGGACATGTGCAGCATTTTCCAATGCATTGGATGCACGCGCGGCATCTCCGATTTCTTCCAACACTCCTGCGGCTTCCGTGTAAAGTGATATGGCCTCGCTGTAACGATGCTCTATTTGATGGACTTGTGCAAGGATTGTTAGCGCGTCAGCTCTCCAGTAGTTATCACCGCTGTCGGTAAGAATTTGCACAGCCTCGGAACCCAACTGTATGGCCTCGCCGGACTCGTTGTGAACCTGGTGAACCCGATCGAGGCCCTACAGAGCAGTGCCCCTGCCTTGCGCGTCGCCGATGTCTGTATACATCTGCAGGACTTCCGAATAGAGCGTTTCTGGCCTAACTGTACTCCTTTCGGACCCGATCTACCTCGGCGAAATTCCATACTGGCCACTTCCCGTCGGTCACCGACGTCGGTAGCAATTCTTCGGAATAGAGCGCCTCGGCCTCGCTGTACTCCTCTTGAAGAACATGCACGCCGGCAAGACCGCTGAGAGCGTAGGCCTCGTCTGGTCTGGCTCCAATGTTGGTATAGATCTGCAGACATTCCGAGTCGAGTCTGCTAGCCTTGTCATACTCGTCTTGGAACCAGTACACCTCCGCAAGACCCAGTATCGCGTAGGCTCTTTCCACCTGAATGCCGCTCCCCGTAAAGATCTGCAAGGCTTCCGTGTACAACGACTCATTCTCAGCGCGCTCCTCCTGATATAAATGCAAATTCGCAAGGCTGCACACATTTGAGGCCTTCCCATTGCTGTTGTTATTGATTGTATAGATATTCATCGCCTTGGTGAAGCAGTCAAATGCATTGTAATAGCCACCTTGTCGTTTATACATCTGTCCTACTCTACCGAGCAGTTGGGCATAGCGAACTGAGGAAGCGTCTTCACTTATGCCTTGTGTAGGTCTAGGAACGATCATCGGCTGCAGGTCGAATGAGTCAGTCGTGCCAAAACAGGCTAGACCGTGCCAATAAAATTCACTATCCAGGATATCGACTTTCGGCACTCTTCCGCTGCCGCCCGCTTTTCAGGGTCGATGCTCCGGCACCGCACCATTAGAAAGCATAGGGCTCGAATAAGCGACATGCGAGCATCCTTGGGACAAGACGACAGCTACCCCTGAATGACGCGGTTGAATTTCGCGTAGCGCACTGTCGCGGCAGCCAAAGTGAGGGACAATCGATCTGAAAAAAAAAAACAAATCTAGAAGCGTCTCGTGTAGCCGAAGCCAGGGATGCTTGATGAATGGATTACGCCACTAGCGAAGGTTCTCCACACTGTGAACTGCGCACCAACGTCATGGCCACTAATAGACATCGTTGAACATTCAAATTGGTAAATCATACGTGCTACAAGACGCTAACCCGAGGCCAATACGGGATCTTCTTTGACTTCGGCGGTTTCAGCGGAGTCTGCAGTAGCTTCCTCCAGCGTCTTGCGAATCTCCGCAGCTTTCTCCGACGCATGGGACGCGCGCCCAGTTTGTCCTACTTCCGCGAGAAGGTCCGAGGCTCTCGTGTAATAAGATATCGCCTCGCCGTGATGATTCTGTACTTGATACGCTTGAGCTAGGCTGACTAGAGCTTCGCCCTCCCAATGTTTATCGCCTATGGCGGCAAGAACCTGCGTGGCTTCCAAATAGAGCTTGATGGCCTCGTCATACTCGTGCTGGATCCGATGCACTTGAGCGAGACCCCACAGGGTTGCGCCCCTCTCCCTCTGTTCACCGACCTCGGTGTAGATCTGCAGAGCTTCTGAGCACAGTTTTATGGCGTCGCTGTACTCTTGCCGAGACCTGTGCACTTCGGCAAGACCCCATAAGGCCAGAGCTCTGCCACGTGTTCTATCGGTGTGTTTGAAGATACTCAGATATTCCGAGTAGACCTTGGTGGCTTCATCGTACTCGCATCGCATCCGATGCGCTTCAGCGAGACCCCATAGAGCGCTGGATCTACCACTATCGTCACCAAGGCTGGCGGAGATCTGCAGGGCTTCTGAGAAGAGTGGGACAGCTTTGGTGAAGTCGTTTCGGTAGGAGTGTACGCTAGCGAGGTGACACAAAGTTTCAGCTCGCCCCTTGCTATCGCCCCTGCTCAGGTAGATATTTAATGCCTCAGTGAAGCA
>WSTX01008213.1:0-12715 GCA_019633405.1 Tulasnella sp. 408
ATGTACGGCTTCCCGTTGGCTGCTGGTCTTTTGGCCGGTGAGGGTCTTGGAGGTGTCGTTCAGGCGTTGTTGACTGTCGCGGGTGTTGGCGGCGACGGCGTTAGTGAGTATATTCTTTTTCCTATTGTCTGAGCATCTTGATTGACCACGATACCTCTCTTCTCCACTTCAGCTCGTGGAACCTCGGTTGGCTGCCCTGGATTCGAATTCTGTGGTTAGAAAGCGATTGATTAGGTTTCCCGGATTTTTATGATTTCTTTTGGCATGCACTCTTTACGAGGAATGTACTGGTGTACTTTTATCATTTCCTACTCCGTATAATAGATACGACCGTTCCCGACTCGATTATTATTCGATCGAAACTACATGGTCTGAGCGCCCCGTGAGGTTGCTTCCGGGTGATTCTGGTTTCGGGTGGTGCAGTGACAAAGGGGTGCAGCGAGAATGAGGCACCGGTCCGTGACACCTGTGACGTAGGCTGATCCTGCTGGCCGAAGCTGATGGCAACACTATCACCGCTCAACTCTTTGACTCAGCTTCCCTGCCTACATACTGTGATTTCTCGTTATTGATACATGGATTATGAACAACTGCGCAGTAATTTGGTAATTCTTGCCGTTCATGTCCTCTCCCAATGCTCACTCAGTCTGCCCTTGGGGATATTCCTTCACACCTACAGAATGATGCCCTCGCAAGGCTTGAACACCTGCAAATCAGCGAGGACTTACTAGAAATGACTCAAGCTCTTCGATGTACAGGTAATACAACGGAAGCGCTCACTTGGCTGTTCTGTTTGTTCTGTTCTAATAACAATTTACCGGTGGGTAGCTGGAAGCTACGGGGACGTTTACAGGGCAACCCTCAAAGGATCAGATGCCGTTACAGATCGCGCTGTGGCTGTAAAGGAGCTTCGAGCAGTAGGAGATGATGCGGCCCGGATTCGTATTGCCATCGTGAGTCTGAACTAATCGCTCGTTTTCTATCAAGATTTACCCCAGTCCACCCAGCACCTTGCGAGAGAGGTTCGGGTATGGGCAAGGATCAAACACCCTAATATACTCGATCTCATTGGGTATTGTCTCAATCCCAAAATGACCACTGCGCGGCTCATCAGCCCTTTCATGGCCAACGGAAACATCGACGAGTACTTCGACACGGCCCAAGATCCAGTGCCAGATTCGTTGCGCCTCAAATTGGTGAAGTCTTCAGCTAAATTTGTTGTCAACCAGAGATTATTCAATGAACTTTGTATTTATAGCTTGCGGACGTCTTGAATGGGCTAGTCTACCTGCACTCGTTGGATCCGCCGATTTGCCACGCTGACATCAAGCCGGTAAGCGGCCAATACAAAACGGAATAATCTTTCTGAGTCTCAACTCCTTTCAGGAAAACGTCTTAATCAGTGATCGATTAGATGCCGTTCTCTGTGATTTTGGCCTCGCAAGACTTGCCGATGGGGAGCCCTCTGGTCTGACTACAACCAAAACAATCAAGGGTTCGATCCGATACATGAGCCCCGAACTCCTCGATGAAGACCCGGTGCACACACTTCAGAGCGATATCTGGGCATACGGCTGCCTTGTCTTCAAGGTACCTCACATGTTGAGCGACAAAGCCTGCATACTCATATGAGGGGACAATGCAGGTGATGACGGGCTCCCACCCGTATAGTGGTTCCCGCTCGGACCAACAAGTTCTTTTAGCATTGGCTCTTAAGCAACTTCCAGCCTCGCTCGATCATTTGGAGCCTCAAGCTGAGGGTTTGAAAGCGCTTCTAGCAAAGTGTTGGGACGTCAAACCTTCGGCCCGACCCCCGGCACCGGAATGCTTGTTACATCTACCCAAACCACCATTAAGCAGGCCCCAATCACCGGAGAGTTGCCCTGTTGTACACACTGAATCAGCATGGAAAACCAAGTAAGTAAGAGATCGGCTTTGCACGCAGTGGATAATTGACGAATATGTGTCGGACGGGCGCCCAACTTCAGGAACATGTTTGGTACGGTGCTCGTTGGAGATGCTTCCGTCTAATAATCTTGCACAAATATTCAAACAAGCCGACAATTTCGGTGCATGAGCCTAAATCAGGCAACATTCTTGCGTAAGGCTTTCTGCAAGTCAAGAGTATCTCACATGCTTACCCTAATCCCGAGTAGTACCTCTAGGGAGCATTATTGGGCGAACAATACATCTGCGTACATTAGTGCAGGTGGTCGGGCATTGGTCCTCCGCCCCGGTGATTCACTCTATGTGAGTTGCAAACTACCCACATTGGCTACTATTACTGAACGAGTGCTCTAGGCCTGGTCTATGGTGACAAAATCCAATCCCAAGCCAATTGGTTTTCTGCAAGCGGATGTGGACTCTGTGGTCTTCGCCAGAGATTGCGCGACCATGGCACATATCAACCTGAGGGGCTTGATACAGATTAAGACTTGGTCCCCCGGCATCTTTAATCCAGCAGACCGAAGATCTCGCGGACCTATCGCATCATATCAATTCAGCAGTTTCTATACGTGGAGTTTGAAACCCAGTCCAGGGTTTTCGTCTTTAGCGATAACCCCGGATGGATCATTACTGGCTGCGAGCCGTACTTATGCCGAAACTCAAAGTTCCCACTACGAAATCGGGATAATAGATTTAAAAGGGAACAGACTTTTGACTCGCCTTGCTGGTCACCCTGATCCACTCGTCTCCTTGACCTTTCTTGCTGGCGGTACTCGCCTTCAAAGCAGAACTGCACTAGAAGAAGTGAAGTTCTGGGATACAAATGAACTGTTATCCTATGTTTCAAGATCCGGTTCTTATCCCCCTACGGTCTCATCCATACCTTGCCTCCGGACCTTGCCTTCGCAGCCTCAGGTAGGCGGCCAAATAAGAACCGTAATACTCTTCTCCGGTTCGTGATGTTTCTGACTCTAATCATTGATTTAATTACAGGAATCTAACGCCAATGTTTATTGGCAATCTTCTCCGGACTTCAAATGGCTTGCTAGAGCGATGCTCACTGGTCAAGTGGATTTCTACTGCAGTGAGGGCTCTCAAGTGCTTACTCACCATCTGGAACTAACTCTAGCAGAGAGTAAGTCTGGAGTCAAATACATATACTTCCTTGTGTGCTCTGTAGCCTAAATGCGTGGTCGCAGCTCTCAAAAATATTTCGGTCATCTTTTCAACAAATACTTCAGGTACCATCGTGACAGAAAATAATAGACGCAGGATTCAAGCATGTAAGTTATTAACATATGTACCTCTTTTCCGCTGAGTATTGACGGGGAGTGATACAGGGCTCTTCAGGATACTTGAGGCGTAGGAGATCTTCATTCGGCGTTACTCGCTCTGTTAAGTTGTGGGCTTTCGTATTGTGTCTCGGGACGTCAGGGTGCGCTTTACATACCTGTTGATGCAATGATCACTTCCACACCGGAACTCAGGAATGGTATTTCTCTTTGCTTCGGTCGTATTCTGGGATATTGGACAATTAGTATAAAGGTCTTCCCCCCACCCCCAATGTGGAGCATTTCGATTCCCTCTGATAGTGGGTCCTAAGGCTCTGTTGAACCTCCCCCTGCTCGTGAGGGATGAGGTCAACAAGAGTGCAAAAGTCGGTACATATAGCCGATCACCACAGATAATGGCCAATCAAAGACCTTACACTCAGGTTTCCCCCTGCAGAGTCAATTACCAGCCTTCCCAAGGTCGGTTGTGCGTCAGGAACGCATGCTGGAGATAGTTCGGATTCCTCAAACTACACGAGGATGATTACTTAATCAAACAGGTCAAAGAGATAGGGAAAAAAAGCTACAAATGCAAGTGATTGTACAGATTCAGGGCGTCAGAAGCGTCGAAAATGGCGAGAGTCTTGTCCATCGTATTATCATGAACAACGGCAAATTTCCCTTGAGATAGCATTATAATATGATTTGAAAATATGTCGCCCCAATATTGTGAAGGGAGCCAAAATAATCGGGCAGACGAGAAGGTGACCCAGTGATCTCGAAAGCCTAGAGTTGCATGGCTCGGAAGGCTCGGGGGGCAGTCGCACCTTTGCCGCGTAAACGCGTCCCAAGCTATGGCATGGCCAAAATGATCGCATCCTGTAATATATTTGCCATCGGGAGAGAACCAGACGGACTTGATCACGCCGTTGTGGCCTACGAGCGGTTCACCCACATGCCTACCGGTTCGAAGATCCGATAGTCGTATGGTGCGGTCCCAAGATCCGGACGCTAGAAGCTTGCTATCCGGGGAGAAGCAGACGGAGCAGACTGTCTCAGAGTGACCTGTAAGCGGTTCACCCACTTGCTTGCCTGTTTGCAAATCCCATAGTCTGATTGTACGGTCCCTGGATCCGGAAGCCAAAAGCTTGCCATCTGGCGAAAAGCAGATGGAGTAGACGGAATCGGAGTGATTTATGAGTGGTGCGCCTAGCTGCCTGCCGGTCTGAAGATCCCACAGTCGAATGGTACAGTCCCAAGATCCGGATGCCAGAATCTTGCCGTCCGGCGAGAAGCAGACCGAGCAGACAGTCTCAGTGTGGCCAGTGAGCGGCTCGCCCACTTGGCTGCCGGTCTGAATATCCAACAGTCGAATTGTGTCGTCGTAGGATCCGGACGCGAGAAGCTTCCCGTTCGGCGAGAAGCAGACGGACCGGACAGAGTAAGATCGACCTGTGAGCGGTTCATCCACCGTTATATTTGGATCCCATCCTCGGATTGTGTTGTCCTTGGATGCGGATGCCAGAAGCTTGCCATCAGGCGAGAAGCAAACTGACTGGACAGAGTAAAAGTGACCTTTGAGAGGCTCACCCAGTTGGCTGCCCGTCTGACGATCCCATAGTCGAATAGTCTGGTCATAGGATCCTGACGCTAGAAGCTTACCGTCTGGCGAGAAGCAGATGGACCGGACAAGGCTTATATGATGTGCGAGCGGTTCACCCATCTGCCTGCCGGTCTCAGGATCCCACAGTCGTATTGTCTTGTCCCCGGATCCGGATGCCAGAAGCTTGCCGTCCGGCGAGAAGCAGACTGCATAGACACTATCGCGGTGACCTCTGAGCGGTTCACCTGCCTGGCTTCCGGTTCGGGGATCCCATAGTCGAATCGTGGTGTCGTCGGATCCTGATGCTAGAAGCTTGCCGTCCGGCGAAAAGCAGACCGAGGAGACTTCGTCACGGTGACCGTTGAGCGTTTTGCCCATCCGCGTGCCAGTTTGAATATCCCATAATTGGATTGTGTTGTCGTCGGATCCTGATGCTAGAAGCTTGCTGTTCGGCGAGAAGCAGACGGAGCACACGGTGTCGGAGTGACCCTTGAGCGGTTCACCCACCTGCTTGCCTGTCTGGATATCCCATAAACGAATTGTTTTGTCCCTGGATCCAGATGCCAGAAGCCTTCCGTCTGCAGAGAAGGACACAGACCAGACAATGCCACTGTGGCCTGCAAGCGGTCCACCTATTTGCCTGCCAGTGTGCGGATCCCATAGTCGAACCGTGTGGTCGTGGGACCCCGATGCAAGGAGCGTGCCGTCGGGAGAAAACGCAACTGAATTCACCTCGCTAGCAACGGATCTGGTCCATAAATCGGAGGACCACGTTGAAGGCTGGACGCCTCGAATTGTAAGAACCTTTGCGTGACTTTTGTAACGCTTCCATAATTCCGTGTTAACTGGGCAGTGAGCAAGTGCTGAAGCATATATGTGAAGAGGGCTATATGCAATCGGCTCCGAAAATGCAGCCGCAAACCGATGTACGTCATTCCACAGTTTAACGATCCAATCGAATCGGGATGTCTCATCGAGCTCCTGCTATCAGTATTAATTGGGTCAACACCTCCGTACCCTCGATTGGACCAGAATCACAGACTTACCAAAAGCCACTCATGCACCTGCTTTGCCATAACGATTGCCTCGTTGGAAGATCCGACTAGGCTCATAACCTCTAGCCAGAATAGAATTTTCTCCTCGGTAAATAATTGAAAACCGCGCTCCAGATGCAGTTGATTATTTGCGCCTGGCCACCCCGCCTCTCGACGGCTCGTCAAGTGAATGGACCAAGAGCGACAACAGTACTGAAGGCCTTCTGACAGCTCCCGACTCGGTATGGCCTGGAGCTCCGAGTTTGGCTTTGAGAGGTTATTCAAGTTGCATATGTTCTTTCTCAGGTGCCGATTCATCTGAAGAATGCAGGCAGCTGCAAGCCGTTGATGGTTCCGTGCGATGTCCACCCAGTACAATCCTCCGCCGCATCGCTCACAGTCGATAAGAAGGTCGCGAATCGACGCGTGCATAAGTTGAATCGGCGCTGATGATGACGAAGGAACGAAAAGGAGCGAGTTCAGGTCCGCGAGAATCCCCAGGCGGAGGAAATTGAAGGCCGTCTCGGGAGTTTTGCCCTTGATTAAATCGTGTTCGGCGTGCAGGAAAGCAATGATCTCCAGCGAAACCGGGTGTGGGGCAACGACCAGGGTTCCAAGCACACTGAGGAGAAGGTCTCGCTTCGCCGGATTCCGCTTCACTTTCTCCAGCGCTTTGGATAGAATTTGAGTGTACAATTCGTCCACTCCGCTCCACACTGTCGGCGATTTCAATAGCTCGGCCAGTTGATCTGTTGGAGAGCCATCCTCGATGTATTTTACTGCAGTACGTGCCCATTGGAATAGCCCTTGCGACATCTTCGCCAGTCGGGATACCTCACTCGGAGGAGGCCACAGTCCCTCTATCTTGTGCTCCGTCTTTACTTGTAGGAGCGCGTGATGTAGGAACCGCTCGATGTCCTCCTCCACATCGTCAATCGAGTCGAGATTCTCGGTGAGCCACGTACGGGGTTCCAATGCCCGAAGCAAAGGAGCTTCGGGACGGCTTGTGAGGAGAAATTTGAGATTATCCGGGAGGGAAGACGAATGTCGTTTGATAAGCTTAACGAAGTCCACGGCGTAGTCGACGGAGTCGCACTCGTCGAGCCCGTCGACCACGATCAAGATTGGGAACGTTTTCTCTTTCATGGATCCGAGTGATGCAACAAGGAGTGCTGCGAATTGCTCATCAAGGCGCTGGTTGGTAATGTCTTCGTTCTCCTCCACAGTCGAGAGGATCGCATTCTTCAGTTCCGGGTCTAGACTCTTCCCCAACTGCTTGGCGAGTGCGCATACCAATGAAGTGTTGGATACAATCTGGCCTCGACGGAAGTGGTAAATTGCGCAACACGCTCGACCCTTCCAATTGTGAGCCACTGTGGACGCAAGTGTGGACTTCCCTCTTCCCGCCATTCCGAGGATCCACAGAACCCGCTCCGAGTTCGACGCCCCTCGTATCCACTCGTCTATCCGCTCCAGAATCTTGACTCTGGTGCCAGGGAGGCAGGTAACGTCTTCGATGGCGTTGCCTTGTGCTCCGTACTTTCCATCTCCCAAGCAACTCAAGAGATGGCGATGCTTGCTTTGGGTACTCTCGTTGTCTGAATGAAGTTGGTTCAGATCAATCCATGCAAAGAATGATATGAAATACAATACTCACGCAGGTCTTCCACCAGAATCGAAGTTTTCAGGCTAACCAGCAACTGCGAATGGGTCATATCAGTCATCACACACCACAACATGGAAGGCCCTGCTCACTTGAATCTCCTCTAAAGCCCTGCGGACCTTGTCCTCAAGATTCTTGAGGTCTCTTACTTGATCAATTGAATTCCAAAACTTCTTTATGCCAAGCTGAGACTGCTGCTCCGCGATCTCGTGCTGCAGGTCTCGGAGTATTCTAAAAGTCTCCGTCAATAATACTGTAGGAGATTTATCACGAGACTAGCCCCTAACCCTTGTAGATCCTCGATTTCTTTCCCAGTCTGACTGGTCTCTAGCTGGCGAGGTTGATTGCCGAACCCCTCCAATGCTTTGGATAGACGGCAGACGTGGGTTCCCAATCTCTCGGCGATTTCATCTTTTTCATCGATTGCCTTGACGTTGTGATGAGAAGAGGACATAGTTTGGATCACAAACGTACTCACCTGAAGCATCTCGGAAACGGTAAGTCCCACTTTAGCCACGGCCCCAACGAAGGTCCCGACCACAGGAAGGGCTCCAGACACTCCTTCTGTGAGCTTGAGCGCCTTTTTGGCATCGTTTAGCGACTCCCTACGCATTCTACTCTCTTTCTGTCTGCCGGTCCCGACGCTTGCTACTCGACTAACTCCGAGTGTCGGTGAAGATCCGAACAAGGGGTTATTGGGCCAGACTGGACGCGTGGATACTTGCGAGGAGTTCTCTTCATTCGTATGATCTGAATCACGTAAAATACTCTGTGAATGGACATGAGAATGACAGGAAACCCCGTTGAGAGGACATCCTTCCTCTCACATTCAGAGCAGTGGAGCACCCCTCCAAGTCGTTTCGGCAGTCCTGCAGCACTTGTGGGCATTTACTCGTGTCGATCCTAGAGAAAAGCTTTTTGAACTTCCTCCGGAGTCCCTTCTTGTTCGTTCCATATTTCTGCGATTCTCTTTTCAGCCTCGTACGTACGCTTTCCAGCTCCCTTCAGGAAAATCGCCTCATCAGCTCAAGGAAACCGAAAACGAGGTGCGTCTCGACACACTTGTGCAGTAGTTCGACCAAAACCGTGACTTCTGCCCCTATTCGGGTCTCGACCTTGCGAATTTTATCGAGATCTGGTAACGTTTTCATTGTGTCGATAAGGGCTTGAACATCGTTTGCTGTCTCTTTCGGCCAGTCAGTGTCCTGTGCGAGATTCATGAGTGTTTGAGAAAAGGAGGTCCAATGTGGTTTCAGCCTCACCCTGAGAATAGATAGGACAAATTTCGTTGCCTCATCCGTTCTGCCGCTGAGGTCGGAGAGCGGAGACTGGTCGTGAGAGAGTGGTAACGAACTAGGGGGCGTCGTTGGCAATGCCATGAGTCGTGGCTAGGCTACACTCCGTCCGACACTAAGTACTGGCTGAAGATATAGGACAAGGGGCTCAGGGACCTCCTGGGAAATTCCACAGTGAGGACCCGAGCAGTAAAGTTCGGAGCACCTTCCTGCCCCTTGTACTGAATAGTATTGCCGCAGAGCGAAGCGAAAGAGATCCAAGCGCCTACTTCGCCAAACTTTCGATTATTAGGAGGTGCTCGTCGCGAACTTCCAAAGTCGTTCGACCACGGCGGGGGAGGAGGGGAGACTTCCAGAGATAGAGGTCACAGCTCACTGCATCCGATCGGCCGATGTATTATGATTCCTGCGTTAGTCAAAGTGACTTCGGACTTCGACATCTTCTTGGTCTGCTTCGATTGGTTGGAGTTGGTCAAAGACAAATTCGAACTCCGCAGCAACACGACTTGTTCCCTAACTTGTTCCTGATGACGAAAGAATTGTCCCCGGACACCCCTCCACTTCGATGTCCTTCACAACCTCCAGCGGCCATGGTGACACCCACTACTTCACTGTATCGGGGACATAAACGAGCTTGCATAACTAACTTATACATTTCCTGAGTCCGTTCTGTTGAAGTAGTTGCAAGGATTCCCGGCGAAGGGAATCCTTCGGCTCGCGGACATAAGGGGGATGCGTGGGATGACCTCGCCGGTCAACTTTCACCACCATCCCCGCTCGTCCAGCCGCGCAAAGCGACTTCTTTTACCCACCACCATCCCGTTCTCCCACCGCCTGGGGGTGCCTTTGGTCTTCGGACCTCCCCAGGCATCAGTCGGTTGTCACCTTTCCAGTGACCCGACTTACCCGTTCGGGCTGGGCGGGTTGGTGCGCTAGGTGAAGATACAGTTCCACCTAGATAGCCCTTCCCCCTATATCGTATTTATTTACATTATTATACCATATTCGTACACTACCCTCTTGCATACCCCGCAGGCCGAGCGAGCCCTTATCTCTCTATATTTCGTCCGACCTCGCGCGGACTCCTGTCCTTATACGGGAACCTTGATGTTTCGGTTATGCCGCTTCCACAATGGTGGGTCTCGAGCCTCACTGCGTCCCGAACGCCACATCATTTCCCGGAGGTACATCGTTCGGTCAAGACTGGAGATAATGTTATCCGGCAGGCGAAGGTCCGGCGGCAGTTCCCGCGACGTAAGTTTGGACGAGGGGGTGGCACTGCAACTTCCAAGCCACCTGAAAACCCGTACCCTTAATTCGGTCACGATGAGCCACTTCACGGACGCGGTTCCGATAGCAAAACGCCCTCGGTGTCGGACAGTTCGTAACTCACTCTTGAGGCAATTTCTAACATGGCCTCTGTAGCGGTTGGATTAGAATTCGAGATGGGGATAATCTATTCTTTGCCGAGGGCAAGAGAGGGAAAATCACGGCCTGGGAATGCGCGATGACAGGAGCTCAACGGGGGTGATCACGGGATCACAAGAGTCGGGATTCAGTACTCATTATGCTGCCATCTAATGTCACCTATGAGCGAACAGCGTTGCGTTCGATCGGGCGAAGGAGGCATGGTTTCCCCAATCGACTGGACTTCATCTAGATCTTCGCCGAATGTTGACACATCTGTCCTAGCCGCAAACCCCCGTCCTGCCAACAATAGGAGTAACGAACGGCTTCGAAAGGACCCATCGGGAGACCTACCGACCGCGGAAAACAAGTTGGATCCTGCGCTTTTTGGGGGGTGTTGAGATGCCAAGTCCGATTGGGCTGGGCAATATAGAATGTTGGAGTGCGTCGGGTGGGTAACAGTTTGGAGGGGAGAACAAGGCAGGGAAAAGAGATCGATGATACCACGTTCTCTATAATGGTTTTGACGTTGGAGCTCCGAAGTGGTTTTAATAGAGGTCAGAGCTAAGTATTTTGCTTTTTCCGCCTTGCTCTCGCTGTCTGCGGTCCGGAGTCCTGGACAAACATGTGCAACGTTCGGCAACCCTTCTAAATCTCGACTGAAACGACATCGCATCGACCGGGTCCATACTCACCAGGTGGTTGAAGTTCTTCCCGGACGGGAATCGACTCCGGAGCACGGCATGGGACGATTTGGAGATGAAGATATGGGACACTTCAGCACTTGTGAGTCTTCAAACTTCACCCAAGACAGGATTCCTTCGGTTGGATTGTCCCTGCACCATGACGTTCTTTTTAGATACAGTGCACACGGTAGGCCATGTCATCCGTATTGTTTGTCGCTGTGGTCTCGACTAAAGTGCATCGCCCAAGCCCAAGTGGTCGGTCTGGAAGGTATGGCGGGTTGCGCCTGATTATAGTTGGGCCGCCATGACGAGGGGTGATGGTAAAGTCGCGTTCCATAACTCAAAGACGAGGGAGAAGTATTCCGCATTTGTCATATACGAAGTGGATCCGTCTGGTGAGCCGCGAAGCTGCCTCATACGTACCACTAATCCCCATACTGAATGCCAATAGCTGAAAGACCTGAGAAAATGTTCAACGAAATCGACCTTTCCTTTATCACTCCCACGTCAGGTGTGATGATTGGATTGACTGACAAGACATCCACCGCTAGAGCATATAGGTCCCAATACCGCGATACTGCTGCAGATCGGTGATTCTGAACACGTGTACATTTATCCAGGGAAGTTCGAGATAACACAGGGTTGATGGACAGACGACTGACGGACAAGGAAATGCAGTTCCGCCGGATGATCTGCTCTGGGTGGCTTTTTCGGAGGTGGAGCGGTACATGCCAGTCTGGGCGTCGCCTCAAATGCAGGGATCACCCGGGTAAAACCGGAACCACTTCTCAAATGTCCTAGAAGGCTTATGATACGGAGCTCGTTGTAGATTTGAGCTAGGCAAGTAATACTTTTGAGCGAAAAGAAGTGGATTTGGGAGACAATCACGTACTTTCTCGATGACCTGTGTCATTGTCGGTCTCTCGGTCGGATCCTGTGTCCAACACTCTCTTATGATTCCCCAAAGCGGATCTGTGGCTGGCAACTCGGGGTAGTCCTCTGGCGAAGGAACCCTGCCCCCTATGATGGCCATAATGACTTGTGGGTCAGAAAGCACCTGAGCATATGGGACCTTGTTTGTCATAACATCTACCGATATGCAATATATCTGAGTTCTTCGTGACTTCTAAAACACGCGGAGGACTTACGCAAGATCGACATCCCAAATGCCCAAACATCACTATTCGTTGAGCTCTTGCCATCGGAGTCAAGCATTTCCGGTGAGAAGTACCTTAACGTCCCCTTTGCGGTTGCGGTTGTTGTAAACCCGGACGGATACTCCTGCATGAGTTCTAAGCCACTGATTTAGCTATGGCCACATGTCGGGGGATCGAAGCTTAATGCTTACGACTGATCCCAAAATCACATATTTTGGCGTTTCCTTCATCGCTCACGAGAATATTTGCCTGCAGCATTTCAGCGACAGTCAGCCCCAGTCCTTATCACAAGTGCACAGTATCTGACAGGTTTAATGTCCGAGTGAGTAACGGGCGGATCGCGCCCATGCAGATATACAAGTCCTTCCGCGACCTGAATAATCTGATAGTGGAACCGGTTTCAGTTTTATTCTAGGTTCATCACCCGACGTGAAGAAAGCTCACCAGTCGTCGAGGGTCGACACTCGGATTTTTGGAGAGATACTCCAGAATGTTACCGTTGGAGCACCTTATTCATCCCTGTCAGAATCCAATCATCCGAAGGCACGGGCACTAACAGGCCTTACCAGGGACTAATGAGGCAGGGTACTCCTTCGATATAGGCGTATCCTAAGAGCTCAAGGACGCGAGGATGCTGGCACGCCATCCAGAT
>WSTX01008214.1:0-12681 GCA_019633405.1 Tulasnella sp. 408
GACTCGGCTGGGTCATTTGGACGGTAAGTCAATGAGCGAGGTTGTAGGGCCCCAGACCGCAAATACCGAGTGGCATCGGCTCAAATCAGGTGGCAGCAAAGGTGGGGCGCCTAACCTTGCCAGATTTCTCCAAGTCTCAGTAAAATAGGTGTCTGCGGTAGGAGGTAATCAATTCGGGCAGTTTGTGGCTTGATGCGTGACTTCAGTCAACGTCACGCCCTGTCTACGGGAAGTCTTCCGATATACTTATGATGATACTTAGCAGGACACAGGAGATCTCGCGAGAACCCAACCTAGGTCGATGCAAGGCCACCGGAGGTACAGCACAATCTAGAATGGATCTACATTTGAGTTGTCCATCGAGGCCCGTTCCCCCATGTATGATCGGAGTGGCTCTCAGTCATTGCTCTGTCGGTCAGCTTAACGTTCTCCTACTTATCAACATGCTTTACGTAGCTACATTGCTACTATATTACTTCCGCGTACGAAACACTGTCATCCTCAGGCAGCCCTGACTTTCCAGAGGAACGATGGCTGCGTAAACTTGTGCCTTTCGCTCCCATAGCGTTAAGTGCCCGCTCACCAATGTCTGAAGGTACCGGAATAAAGAGCTTAATTTGGAATCTCTATACACGCCATATAGAACGAACCGATAACTCTTTAATTTCTATTTTTTTCCCCACTGTCGGGAGGGTCACGTGCTACGGCATTAAACGCCTCCTCCTCACGACACCGCCACCGTAACCACAAAACCGCATCCCCTCCCTCAAACCACTGCAAAGCACGGACTGTGAGTGTTCATCTGGGTCAACTGGCCCCTGTGTCTTGGCAGCTGAAAAGTGTATATTAACTCCAGGCCCCCTTCCTTTGAGTTTTCCGCATCATTCCCTCCACCTCAGACGGACACCGACTCGTTCACCCAAGAGAAACGTCAAGTATCCGAAAGCCCTCCAAGGTCAAACACCGAAACTCGTCCCCTCTTTCCCCATTTCAGTCTCCCCCTTTTTTGGCCCCCGAACTGCTTTGCGAGCGTTATTTGAAGCTCCCTCAATCCTTTCCTTCTCTTTCTTTTCTTTTCTTTATCCCTAACATCAATCCGTATTAGCCAGTAAGTTCCTTCCTCGTGACAAAAGTTATTCGCAGATGGCTAACGCGTCTGCTTCGGCGGCCTCCTGAACAGCACATGGATTTCTTCCGTCGCCGGCACCGCGCTCCCCCACCTACGACGCAAAGTCTTCGCGTGATCACCGATGAGGTACGTCTACCGCAACTCCAGCTTCTTGTCTTGGTGCCATTAGTTTGACGCCTTCCGTTCGCCGAACTCGTTCTCCGACAGGATACCCCTGCTCAGAATGGCGAATCAAGCGGACCAAGCGGCTCAAGTGGATTGGCTGGGTCATCTCTCTCTCCCCTCGAAGGCGAAAGCCTCTCCCCGCACATGGTAAATCCTCCCAAGCCACACGTCGGGCACAAAGGATGCGAATGTGGAATATGTGGCGATGCGATCGTAGCCGCCCAGCAACCCCTTTTCCGTTTCCGTCCGCCGTACGCTCAACCAAGTTCATCCGATACAAACCCTGACTCCACTCCCGAGATAACCGGCGTCTCGCTATGTCCCAGGGGACACAGTTACTGCAACTCCTGCATCGCGATGCACATCAAAACGATCCTCGCTGACTCCACGGTCAAGACCGTGTTTCCCATTGTCACGTGCCCGGAGTGCGCTTGGCCCATACAAGATTACACGGCGGAAAAGGTGTTGACTAAAGAGGAGATGGAAGGGCTGTGGCACTGGGCTAAAGTGCTCCAAGAGGTTCCAACCGTGAGTTGTCGTCTCTCTTTTTTTGGAGTTTCGGCTTGGCGCTCATCCATAGCCTAATAGTTCTACTGCCCAATCGGGACGTGTGGTGCCAGGATCGAGTTACCTTCTGAGCGGTGCTCCCGCGGCCTTCGCAGGGCAGTATGTCCTGCATGTCAAGGGTCGTTTTGCTTCCGCTGCCAAGTGCCGTGGCATGAAGGTGGGTCTTTTCAGTCTCAACCACCTCCCACCCCTATTTACTCTGGGAATATTTAACTTGTAATACTGAATTGCTTCCTTTTCCATTCGACATTCTAGGTCAAACCTGCGCCAAATACATGGTATGTCGATTTTCGCTCTGGTGCTAAGCGACGTGGAGCAGCATTTGCTGACTTACTTGGGTGCTGTTTCCAGCGGGCCTCTGGAGCAATAACCCTAGATAAAGCTCTTCAAAAACTTGCAAGGAAGCAGAAGTGGCGCAGGTGTCCCAGATGCCGAATCGTCGTTGAACGAGATTCCGGTCCGTGAAAGTCCTGCATCCGAACCGTGTTCGTCCATGTACTGACAAGCACACGACTTCATTTTCATTAGGTTGCCGTCACATGGCTTGTCGATGTGGGTATGACTTCTGCTACAGGTACGTTTCGCGAGCTTCTTGGACCAAGTCCTCCCGCTGACCGAGCATTCGTCTGCAGCTGTGGTCGGCGCTGGGGCAACGGTTGCGGCGAACTCAGGAGCAAATTATGCTTCCCTTTGAAACTGGAGGTGTGGCCAGAGACGCGAAGCATGGTTGTCGAAATGATCCGGGATCTATTTACGAGGAACGGCGGTGAGGGTCGGTGAGGGTCGGGTTGATCTTCTCCCCAGAAGTAGAAAGAGTAGTCCCGGCGTATCCAGCTTTCGGGTAGTCCCCCTACTGAAAACCTCTCCCTCTACGTAAGCTTGGAGCTCTTCTCAACGCTACCGAACCAGCAACTCCTAGGGAGGGAAGATCAACACCTCGTTCGAATTCATCCTCGGGATCTGCCGAACGACTACGGATAATAGTAGCGTAAATAACGGACATTGCTGTGTACAGCATGCTTGTATGTGTACCACTTTGCTATAAACGGACACCTTAACACTTCCAAACGCCCAGATATTCAAGCACTCCAGATGAAAACGAAATTACTGACTGTACGCAAAGCGTCAGATTCCGACTCATATTGAAGACACTAACACTCATTCTGTACGTGCGTGTTCGTGTTTTTGGGGATATTGGACGAAGGATGAGAGCCCGCGAACAGAACTCGATAGCTGCTTAACTCGCTTGGGAAGCAGTGGCCACTTTTGTGAAGACCAAATAATTATTTGCATAAGCGACTGTTTTATTGGTCATTTGGCAAGTCGAAATCCATCTCGGTGCTGGGACGGGGAGGCATAAAATTTTCATCCTGTAGCTGGCGTGACGTGGTCGAACATATGTGTCACGGATGTTGATCCTGACGGTTTGACCTCGCGTAGCGCTCTCCGCGATGCGGGGATATCTTACACGAAGCACAGTGCTTAGACAATGAGCTCAGAGCTTCAGCAGAAGTTCACGTATTGTTTCATCTTGCCCCATGGGCATGTGTGAGGCATGAACAGCGGCGTCCCGCGGGTATGCCATGCGCTACGTAGGCACGCCCGACGAATGGATTTATTCAAGATACGACTTGCAGCGAGAGCATACCTAGCGGTGCTATTAATATATTGACTCTAATCTATGGTACTCGACTAGTCTTTATAGAGACGGGTTGCCCCAATCGTCTATGGGACTAGGTGCAGATATCATGTTGCCATTTCCGTAGGCAGATTGGTCTAATTGAGGTCCAAGAGCGAGGCCGATACTTGTTCTCGGTGATCAAAAGGGGACAGATAGGCGGCTTTCCAGCACCTTCTATATTCGAATTCCGACTATGCTCGACTTGATAGTTCAATTGAACCCTGAGAGTCACACCCTAGCAAGGTGCACCGCGCTCCGCCAAAGGTGTCTCTCCGCTCAAACACTTCCTTTCTTGCTATATCTCATCCCCCACGATCTAAGCCCCAGGAATGGAAACTCGGTTGGGTTTAGGGACCAATTTGGACGGTAAGTCAATGTGCGAGGTTGTAGGGTCCCAGCCCGCAAGTACGGACTGGCATCGGCTCAAATCGGGTGGCAGCAGGGGTGGGGCGCCTTGCCTTGCCAAATTTCTCCAAGTGAAATGAGGGTCTGCGGTGGGAGGTGATCAATTCGGGCAATTTGTGGCTTGAAGCGTGACTTCAGCCAAAGTCACGCTCTGTCTGCCGGGAGGCTTCCGATTTGCTCTTGATGATACTTATGAGGACGCAAGAGATCGCGCGAGAACCTAACCTTGGTCGATGCAAGGCCAAAGGAGGTCCAAACCAATCTAGAGTGGATCTACATTTGATTTGTCCATCGAAGCCTGTTTTTCATGTCAACTCTGGGCGTTGAAAGGGTCTTGTACAATCGGAGTGGCTCTCAGTCATTGCTCTGTCGGTCAGCTTGGCGTCCTCCTACTTATCAACATGCTTTAAATAGCTACACCGCTACAATATTACTTCCGCGTACGAAAGCACTATCGTCCTCACGCACCCCTGACTTGGCAGAGGGACGATGACTGCGTAAACTTGTGCCTTTCGCCCCCATGGCGTCAATCACTCGCCCACCAATGCCTGAAGATACTGGAATAAAGAGCTCAAATCTGGAAACTCTATACGCGTCTTGTAGAAAATTTGTACAAACGGATAGCTTGTCAAGTTTTGTTCTTTTTCCCCCGCCGCGGCGGGGTCACGTGTCACGGCAATAAAGCCTCCTCCTCGGCGGTCTGGTTGACGACACCGCCACCGTAACCACAGGACCGCAGCCGCTCTGACTTCCGAGGTCCCTCAAACCGCTGCAAAGCAATTTTAGGACCCGATTGTGAGTGCTCATGTGAGTCAGCTGGGTTCTGTGCCTTGGCGACTGAAGAGTATATTAACCCCAGGCTCCCTTCCTTCGAGTTTTCCACTTCCCTCCCTCCACCTTCGACGGACACCGACTCGTTCACCCAAGAGAAAAGTCGAGTACCCGAAAACCCGCCAAGTACAAACACCGAAACACGTCCCTCCTTCCCCTTTCTGTCTCCCCCTTTTTTCGGCACCCGAACTGCTTTGCGATCGCGTTATTTGAAGCTCCCTCGATTCCTTCCTTCATTTTTCATTTTTCATTTTTCATTTTCTTTATCCCTAACGTCACCCCGTACTAGCCAGTAAGTTTCTTCCTCGTGGCAAAAGTTATTTGTAGATGGCTAATGCGTCTGTCTCTGCGGCCCCCTGAACAGTACATGGATTTCTTCCGTCGCCGCTCCCGTGCTCCCCCACCTGGGGCACAGAGTCTTCGCGTGATCACCATCACCCCCGCCGTGCGAAGCGCTAGCTTGAGTAGCAGTTCTGATGAGGTACGTCTCCTACACCTCCAGCTTCCTGTCTTGGGTACATTGGTTTGACATTTTGCGTTCGCCGAACTCGTTGTCCGACAGGACACCCCCGCTCAGAATGGCGAATCAAGCGGATCAAGCGGATCAAGTGGGTCGACTAGATCATCTCTCCCTCCCCTCGAGGACGGTAGTCTCTTCCCGCACATACTAAACCCTCCTAAGCCGCACGTCGGGCACAAAGAATGCGAATGTGGAATATGTGGCGATGCGATTGTCGTCGCCGACCAACCCCGTTTCCCTTCGTCTTACGCACAACCGAGCTCATCCGACACCAACCCCGACTCTACCCCCGAGATAACCGGCATCTCGATGCCATGTTACAATGGACACAATTACTGCAACACCTGCATCGCGACGCACATCAAAACCCTTCTCGCTGACGCCGCGGTCAAAACCGTGTTTCCCATCCGGTGCCCGGAGTGCACTTGGCCCATACAAGATCACACGGCGGAAAAGGTGTTGACTAAGGAGGAGATGGAAGGGCTGTGGTACTGGGCTAAAGTGTTCCAAGAGGTTCCAACTGTGAGTTGCCATGTCTCGTTTTTTGGAATTTCAGCTTGGAGCTCATACATGGCCTAACAGTTCTACTGCCCTATTGGAACCTGTGGTGCCCGGGTTGAGTTGCCTCCTGAGCAGTGCTCCCGCGGCCTTCGTCGGGCAGTATGTCCTGCATGTCAAGGGTCGTTTTGCTTCCGCTGCCAGGTGCCGTGGCATGAAGGTGGGTCTGTTCGGTTCAAACCACCCTCCCACCCCTGTTGACTCTGGGGATATTTAACCTATAATACTGAATTTTTTTTCCTTTTCTACTCGCCACTCTAGGTCAAACCTGCGCCAAATACATGGTACGCCGATCCTTGTTCTGGTGCCGAGCCACGTGGAGCAGCATTTGCTTACTTTTTGGTTGCTATTTTCCAGCGGACCTCTGGAGCAATAACCCTAGATAAAGCTCTTCAAAAACTTGCAAGGAAGCAGAAATGGCGCAGGTGTCCCAAATGCCGAATCGTCGTCGAACGGAACTTCGGTCTGTCAAAGTCCCGCACCCGAACCGTGTTCGTCCATGTACTGACTGAAACACGACTTCATTTTGAATTAGGTTGCCGCCATATGACTTGTCGATGCGGGTATCAATTCTGCTACAGGTACGTATCGCGAGCTTCTCAGACGAAGACCTACCCCCGCTAACGGACCATTCGTCTGCAGCTGCGGTCGGCGCTGGGGCAACGGTTGCGGCCAACTCAGAAGTAAATTATGCTTCCCTTTGAAGCTGGAGATGTGGCCAGAGACGCGAAGCATGGTTGTCGAAACGATTCGAGACCTATTTTCGAGGAACCGCAGCGAGGATCGATAAGGGTCTGGCCGAGCTTCAACCCAGAAGTGGAAAGAAAGGTCCCGGCGTATCCGGTTTTCGGGTAGACCCCCAACTGAAAGGCTCTCCTTTTCGGAAGCTTGGAGCTCTTCTCGACGCCGCCGAACCAAGCAACTCCTAGGGAGGGAAGAACACCTCGCTGGATTTCATCTTCGGAATTTCCCGAACGAGGACGAATGATAGTAGCAGCGTAAATAACAGACATTGCTGTGTACAACATGCTTATATGTATACCCACTATGCTGTAAACGGACGTCTTATAACTTCCCAACGGCTAGATGTTCAAGCGCCCCAAAACTTGCTTCCTTGACAGAACACTCTATACGAAAACAAAGCTTTTAGCCGCGTGCAAAGCGGCAAACTCCGACCCAAGGTGAAGACACCATCACGTTCTGCAAGTACGTGCTAGTGTATTTGGGGATATTAGGGCCGCAGACAGAACTTGATAGTTGCCAAACACGCTTCGGAAGCAGCGGCCACTCCTGCCTTGTGCGAAGACCATATCATCGCTCGTATGAGCGAGTGTTGTATTGGTCGTTAATTAACCGGTCGGCACCACCTCGATGCTGGGACGGGCAGGCATTTCATCCCTGAGTATTTCCAATCGAGCGGTTTGCCGCGCCTCGCGACCAGTCTGATAAATCGATCCCCGTGCCCCAATCCATCCATCTCCGCAAACATCTCCGTGGAAGGTCCTGTTGACAGCTAAAATTCCGTGTGGGACAGAAAACGTGGAATCAACCCGTCAAGCTACGACCTGGGCGGCGAGCCGACGATAGTGGATGTAAGAAGGGTTGGGGGGGATGCCGAGATGACGTGACTCCCTCCGGGCCTTGGGGCTATCATGATTTTTGGGCCTCATGTGCTTCGTTCGCAAACATGCTCGCCTACCACTCCACACGACGGGTGCGCGCTGCCATCGTCAACGCGCGTGGTTCCACCGTGGTCTAATGGGACAAAAACACCAAACACAACGACTCTACTGCTACATCTCCGGATAAAGAACGTACTTTGCGGAGGCAATCCGGTACCGAGGCCGTTACCTCCGCCCTCAGCAACTCTTGGTAGTGCGTCGGACCGCAATAGAGGCAGCAGCAACAAAGAAACCGTCATCGCGTTGACCATCACTCCAGCAGAGAGTAGGACAGACCCCCGTATTGGCTAGATATGACATACAAGGTAATCGTCTCTTCGATCGGAAAGGTTTCTCCGTAAGGGGGTTCTCAACGGAAGATCGCCTGATGGTGCCTCTTGTTCCAGAACAATTGTTCGAAAATGTTCTAATCACCGTGTGGATCCCCAGCTGTGTACCGATAACAGATCTTCCCGATGGAATGGGGGTCTGTATGTAGCCTTTTTTCTCCCTAATTCGTCGATATTTGGTTCCGGCACCGGGGACAAGAAATCCCACTCTTTGCCCGCATCCGTTTACAACGTTCAAAAAAGTGACCCGAAAGGCCTAGAGCGTAGCGGCGTCAATATTGAGTGGTCGAAGTCCAAGCGGATCGGTTGCGAAGGGGAAGCGAATGACGTCAAATCGGCCGAAGTACAGTAGATCCCTGGTCGGGATCAAGTTAGGCCATTGAGGCACAAGCGGTGACCATATCGGTGAGAGGCAAAAGATCGATGTGGTAGACAGGCTCCAAAAGACTCCCCAGAGCGTTTAAGGGCTCGGGGACCTGCACCCCCCAGGAAAGGCAGTTTCGGAGATCGTTTTGAGAAGCCATAGGGTCCGCCTATCAGTGTAGAGTAAAACGGCCGCCCACGCAGACTTCCGTTCTGAAGAGAGGTCTCCTGGGACCATTGTGCCAGTATATGGTAAAGCGGTCGGGGTGCGTTCCACGATTGTATATTGAGATCCCTGGCTTGGGAGAAGTTCCCTCGACGAGCGAGCACCGCCTCAAGTGCGATATCTGGAAAGTTGAAGGACGGCGATGCTCCACATCTGTGAAGGAGACGATGCTCGGACATGTTGAGGCACAAGTTTGGTAGAGTTGGCATATGAGCGGTGAGGGCTTTGAAAGTTCGCGGCTGGACTCGTTGGCTTTTTATTGGCCTAGACCACGTGAGTTCTCCGTTCTGGACCCCGTCGCCGCTGCAACGTGCCCGATGCCTAGCCATCATTGATCGAGATCGCTGCATCCTGTCATGAAGTCCGGCTCCGCGTAGGTGCCCGTTTGTGCCATCCATCAATATACAGATTTAACGAGGGATTTAGGCAGATTTTCTGGGTGACACGCCTCACCGCGTTTCGGCGGTACTGCCCATTCGCGGACTGGGAGAATTGGATCATCTTTGGTGTCTCTTATAACAGGTTACAAAGAACAAAGGGAGGCTAGGTAATATTTTCTTCAATTAGTATGATGTTCGGCTGCCCACTCATAGGGCCCCAGAATGGCCACCATTTCGTCTCATGTGAAGCGTCGCCGACGACCGTCGATACCTGCGTGTCCCCCAACGGCGGAATACACGCCCATGGGACCTGAGTAAATCTGATCGTGGGACAGTGTTCGACAGAGTTAACGTTGATCTCCTGTCACCTGTACTTTTGCAAAGCGGAGGTGCTAACTACCGTTCCCCCAACTCCTTAATCTGCTAGACCATTTGGACTACGCTACTCTCCCCACTCTCCTGTCCGCCATATCGGCGGTAACTCGCTCATACACGCACCAGTGGACTGAAAGGCTTAAAGCTCCAGACCAGGCGTAGGCGCCCATTTTTCATGCAAACGTTGCCCCCCGGCTTCGCGCGATAATCAAGTTGCCAAAAAATGTAATTCAGCCTTCTGGGACTGTCTCTGTGTGGAAAGTTGCACAGCACTAGAATGTTCGTTTTTGACTTGCCATTTAAGCTTCTAGAACAAGCAGACAGAAGGTCGACCAAATACAGACTCGCCGGCAGTGAAGCTTGTGTTGACACCAGTTCCTATCCGAGATTGATCGGGCAATCGCGTGCCAAGTTTAAAAATGAACGGGTGTGTTAACGGGCTTTCTGAAAGATCCAAGCTCGTGGACTCTCATGCTGCACCGATTTCGCGGTTAACCAGCATGATATCATAAGTGACGCGGTTTCCGCATATCATCTCCCGCATCCCGAGCCGACTTCTCGGGTGGAGATTGCCCAATTCATCTCGCTCCGGTGCTTCCTCGTAACCGCGGAACAACAAACGCTTCCACCGAAGTTCGCGAGTGTTATCTTTTCAAAGGGTTATTACATGCCTTCGGTCTCAAGCCCGCTTCTTACCTTGAGTTTCCCCCCTTCTCCTCATTCTGGAGCGTCTTAGCTCAGGTATTACAAAGACTTAAAAGTCATTCCGGGTCCCTAATTCAGCATTGACATTACCAAGATCGAATGATCTCCGGTTTGCCGCAGGACTGCTGCTTCCGCTTGGGGGAAATCAAGACTCGTCCGGACCGCCTGTAAACCTCGCCAAGCCCTCAAAATTATACGGCTTGGACTGGCGGCTACTCTTCAACAAATGCCTCAGGCGGTTGGTCTGCCGGAACCATGGGCGGTTAGACGGGCAAGAAGTTCACGCGATGAAAAATGCAAAGGTCTGAGATCTAGCAGAAAAACACGGAGGCTGTGAGAGAGGTGAAGGTTAATTTTCAGGTTAGATTTTCCGGATCTATCGTTTGGGCGTCACGGGATGAACCACCTCGAATCCCAGACGGCTCTCCTCCCCTCCCCTAAACTCTCCCTTCCTCGCAAAGTCAACATAACATGATAATTGACACAACGTGACAGGGTATACACCAGGGCAGAGGTATCAATTCAATGGAAAACCGGCATTCTCCTTCGCGGACGATCCGTCGTCCTAGACCAATGGTTTCCTTGCGAGACAGTCACGGACGACATCTGCTAAGCGACTATAGGGTCGGATTGGATAATGATAAAGCAGCACGATTGCACGACTTTGCATGGCTTTGACCTTGTCACGATAACCCTCGATCGTAAGTCTGGTGTGAGTAGTGCACCGGTTGTCCTCGATGCCGACGGAGGATGAGGCATCCATCTCTATAGTTGAACTTGCGTAAAGGGGAGGGCGCGGCATTTGTGCCTCTGAGCGACTGTGATCTGGTTCGGAGACGAAGAGAAACATCATCAGTGGTCCACCCGCAAACGCAGGAGAGGCTGAAGCATACGAAAGATAGGCTAAGCAACCTTTTAGCGCAAGTTTTAGCTCGGGTTGAGGTGGCGTAGTTGAGAAAGGGGCTAAGAGAGCTCTGGGAGTCGACCGGCTTAAATGGTCCTGGGGGGCCGAATCCAGCCACCAGACCTAGGACATGATCTTGATTCCCCGTTGGCTTGGTCCACTGAAGTTTTGCACCGGAGAGCCTCGTGCTCGTGGGGGCTCACCTTTTAGGGAGAAATAGGAAACCTAGTCTAGTATTCACCAATTTCACATATTGCCTTTCTCAGAAGCACAATGGCACTGATTGACTAGCTCTAGATGATCGAAGAAAGCGCAACCGCTCACCCAAGCGTTTCTAGCGGAATGGCATTTCCGAAGTGAAGGATTGATATCTTCCACCTTCCACACCGACGAACTTCGATCCACCTTCAAGCTCACAAGAGAGTGGTCTTAATGCCCCAAGTTCATGTTGCAACGTTATGGGATGACGCAGTGCGCGGTGCAAGCGAGGGATCTCGAGGAACAGGGTACACCCAGGATTAGGGTAGAGATATGCACCGGAAAAATAGAAAAGGTCACGATTACGACATCAGCTCGAAACCTCCATTAGGGGTTGGCCGGTTGCTTGTGTTGGGAGGGGCGGCCCTTTCGCGGATGGCTCCATCCGGCCCGCAATCCAGTGGGCGAGGCGTATTCAGGGCAGAAGAGGGCCCGTCAATGGAGGCATAGCTCTCTTGCGAGCATTAATTTCTGTAAATTAAAAAGTGTGTGACTTGCCCTTACGCCAGGTCAACCTGGCAACGGGCGCGAGTAAACCTTCTGCCTCACCCAGGCCGTCTGCCGACACTTGCTGCCCTCAGTTTCCGCCGTATAGTCTCAGCATCCCAGTTATATCAGATGCGTTTCTGCTCAGTTGATATCGTGCGGTGTAGTCTATTTCCCTTCCGTAGATCTTCTGGCTCCGGCTAGTTCAATTGGGAACGAGCAACCCGTACCGTCATCGTTCGAGATTAGTCGTTCGTCCAAGGTCTCCCACGGGATGGAGCTTGAGCTATAATAGCCTTAGGGCTCCCTAAGGCCTCTCGTTTGCAGCTGGTAGACATTCTCCGTTTCTATCCCCGTTCTTTACTTGCAGTTGGAGTGAGGACTGAAGTCTGACGCAAGTGATTAGCGGCTTCACAGCTCCGTATTTCTGCAAGCATTCACCAATCAGAGCCATAAAATAGGGTTCTTGAGATTAGAGGGGGGTGTTCGCTTGTATCCAAATCCCGCTACGCGTGGTTGGATTCGACACGATGGGGGCATTGAACAGACTTGCGGACTTGTATATCCTGAGCTTGCGCTGATTGACGAAACCGCCCGCGGCGAGCCATCCTGCAGGACCAATGTTGCCGGTGGCACCATTAAGATACGTTTCTCTCCTCTGGTGCTTCACATCTAGGCGCTGCCTACCGTCCCTCACCAGCCCCCCTCAGACGCGGTGCTCTCGATCCCTGCTTCCCTCTGTTACGTCCTAAGATACCTCTTCACCAAAGGTGTGACCGAGAATCTGGCAAGGTTACACCCCATGGTGCCCTTCTATAATACGGCTTGCGATGGAGTTGCTATTCTTTGTAATGTCTGTCATAGCCGACTTCGTCTTCGCCTCTGCTCGAGCTCTTACCAGAGACCAACGTCACGCTTGTGGCTTGCACCCCCACCCGCACGCCTAAGATCTCTCCTAGCCTGTCTCTGGACGAGCGGACAAGACTCCCACTAACGCAGGGCTTGACGTGAAGCGCGAAATGAGTCCCACTGGAGGGCTTATACTTAGTCAAAGTTGCAACTATCGACATACGTACATAGTAGTCGACATCGATGGATAAGAGATGCTGAATAACTG
>WSTX01008215.1:0-12670 GCA_019633405.1 Tulasnella sp. 408
GCTGGGAGACAGAGTGACGCCCAAAGGGAGTACGGGTGTATTGCAGAGGAGGCCAAATTGAAAATCAATTGAGACATAAGGTAGAGGACTGAAGAGGAGCTCTAGAACTCAGGACATATCTCGTACATCCGCGAGTTAAATTAAATTTGGTCGATACGGACCAGGAACTCGGGGATGGCAGGGTTGGACAATCCTCTCTGATCCTCCCGCGCCACCGTTCTAAACATCGGCTAATTTCTGAATCCAGCATAATTGACTTCGCACAAGCGCCGCGCCTAAAGCGGGGCCTAATAGCAACTCTCAACTCAGAGCTACGGCATCAATCGTAGCAGCGTCGTATATGCAAGTTCAATTCGAAACCTGTTTTGTCTATACTCAGTTGTACAAGGGCAGTCGCCGACGGCGATGAACCTCAGCGACATCATCTCTATCACTCGATAAGCACCCTTCACGTCATGCCATTCCATTTCCGAGACGGTTCTACATGCACCAAAATGGCTAGTCTGCATGCTGATAGACAATATCGGGACGTTTCGGGATCGGACTTTCACGGCCACTCTTCCCGAACAAGCTGCAGTCTCCTCGACTCGCGGACGCTGGATTCAACGCCAGCAATTGCTCTGCTTCAGCGTCGACGTACTGGTCGCCATAATCAATATCGGCCGAGCCAAGGGCGCCTCTGTTGATGCCGATTTAGACTTGGGTTTACGGTGAAGTGCGGTGGTGCAAAGAGTGAAGATATGCACGTTGCATGGAGTCTGAATTTAGCCAATTTTGGTGCGGAATGGCCCTTCGAAGCCTCATTGTGCAATGAACCATATCGAAGAAGTCACAACGTTGTCGATACACGCCAGAGGGCCAAATATACTTGATATAGACAAGGTTTCGTGGTCAGAACTGGAATATTTCCCGCGTCGATGCATCACGTTCCTTCGATTGTCCACCTCGAAAACCGAACGGCAAAGAATCAACGCACGATGCGACGAAACTTAAGCCCAATCAAGCTCTTTCGTCCAAGTCAAAGAATAAAAGGGCATATGCGCCCAGCATGGAACTTGGAACAATTCTTCCCAGACGCGTTCTTCCTAGACGCGCCTTGTCGGATCTTCCAACGCGTGTCCCTACCACCAAATCCTAGTCCCAAATCCTCTCAACCTTCCATTAATCCCTTCCAGTCTCTCTAATCGAACCAGGGGATGAGTACTTACCACTCTGCCACTCTTCCTCTAGGTCAGTTCACGTTTTTGGCGGAACAGTTCCCGAACCCTGACACGGTGTTTATTTATTCATTTATTTTGCGACTCGGTCCGCCAGCTTCCAGCCAGCAAGACTCATCCACCGCCGCTGGTACCCAAACAACGCAAGCTCACTATCCCAATCGTTTCGACTTGCTCCCGCGCATCAAAGGTCTCTTCCGCCTCTTGGAACTTCACAGCGAAACGGGAAATGGTGGTGTAGTGGATAAGATCATTATCTCCCAAGAGTCTTTGGGCCAGTTCATCAACACTCTCCTCCCCGGAGCATATACCAATATCACGAAAATCGACTTGAATCGCCTCGATCGTGAAGCATCGTTACGTCTCATTGGAATATATGGTAGCAAGTCGGAGATAGCACGATTCCTTCATTCTCAGGGCTCTATTGATGGAGAAGTGTACGTGATCTGGGTTTCGTCCTCCGATATTTTACTAAAGGATGTCGATTGCCTGATTGTCAGTGTTGCGCTTTTGCTTGCCGAGGACCACGTTTGGGTCAACATGAGACCCTCCCTTCGTTCCGGCATTTATATCCTCTCCCCGCCTGCTACGGATGACTCTCTCACCGAGCCTCTCGTTCACTACGTCATTTATTGGCCGGAGGCGACCACCTGGAATGATGATGCAACAGGAAGCGTTCGCAAAAATCGCGTCACGTTCATGCGATACCTCACCTCTCTGACAGACCAAATCCGCGCCCTTATCTCTCCGGAGCACCAGGCAAAACTAGCCTTGAATGATCCGGATCAAGGCGACGACTCTGATGAGGACGACCGACTGTTCAGGTTTGAAGTGGCAATAACGAACGAGCAAGCGGAGGCCGTCAACATCAGGGATGGGTTCACCGTACGCGCGTTGGCCCGTTTAGACATCGCTGCGTCTGACGCTTACAGTCCCAATAGGTTGCACATCATACCTTCTTTACCTCAATCGCACATATTGCGACATCCGCAGGCTCCACTCGCTCAGAATCACTGGTTCCCCAATTGGTTACTAGTGAAACAGTTCAGGCCGTAGCAACCACTCGCTATGTTCCTGGTGTTATTGAGACCCACAGGCTCGATGAATCCTTTGGCGAACACCGTTTTACTACTGAGCTGTAAGCCTCGAGGTCCGCGCCTTACACGAACCCTGACTGATCAGCATGACCTAAAGGCGAAAATACGGCTCCGTTATTATATCAACCTCAGTCGACGATGCCGGGTTCGAAATTCTTTTAAAGAAGGGGGGCTTGAAGAACCAGGATTCCGCAGCCTATGCAACCTATCGTGACGCAATCGACAAGGCCGAACGAACGATCCAGCAGGAAGAGAGAGAGGAGGTCGGAAAGTCCTTGGCCGAGATCAAAGCAAACTCTGCCCGCCTCCGCGATCAAGTGTCGAGATACCTTGCCCCAAAAATATACGATTTATACCCGTAGGTTGTTTAACAATATATGAATCTAAGTGCTAATACCTTGGTTGTCCAGAAATTTCGATCCCAAAGATCTCCTTCCCCCTAACGCGCATCAAAAACATGAAGGGTCATCACAAGCAGCTGATGATCTCGGTAACTCTTTCTCGAATTACCATCTCTTTGAGCCTACTCATGCTGACATAAATTTTCTCAGCACACTTTTACCATGTTTGCGCCACTTACAAGAGTGCTGATCGAGCAGTTGAACAAGCCATCGCAAAAGTCAAATTTAGCTCTATCAATTACCCCAACTTCAGCAGGCTTAAGAAGCGCTTCCTCATTGTCAAATATATGCTCGAAAAGCAGAGAAACCTATCAGAAGCGCAACGAACGGAGTTGGTGAAGTCCGTTTCGCTCAACGGGGAGCTCCCTTCAGCTCTCAAGGAGACCCAGACCAGCTTCGCGAAACTCAACACCCTTCTCTATGTTAAAGCGGTTGCTCTCAAGTTGAACATACTCAAGGAAACCAATGATGAGGAGACTCTCAAAGCATATTCCAAAGTGAACGAGCCCAGCGATACGGACTTTTTTAAGTCTCTGATCAACATGGTAACGAAAGAGCCGATCCTTGCTTCAAGCCTTGGCGAACTGCGGAACCTTGCACTTCACGGACTCCGCCAGGCCCTAGAATCCTCCGCAAAAGTTCTAGCCGATAAGATGATTTCAGCTCAAGAACGAGAAGTTCATGATGCAGCGAAGTCCTCTGCCAAGACTCGTTTTGCAAGGGCCAAGCAGGAGGCCACGTCGATTCTTCGTCAAGCTATCGTCAAACGTCTATTTGGCAAGGGGAAACAGTGAGTGCGCTAAACTACGCCTGAAGTAGACATGATCTGACCCTTCTTACAGACCCCTTTTGACAATCGAAGACGTGAAGCGTAAGTCATGTGTACTTCCATTTTCTCCGTTCCGTTAAGTAATTAGCGGTGGTATCTAATAGCGTCCCAGTCCTGGAATTTCGATTTCACTCTGAGGGCTTGGTACAGCCAACGGTCCGACCCTACCTTCGAAACCTCCGTATGGTCATTAGACCTGTCTGAGGACGATAGACAGAAGTTTAAAGAAAACCCTCTGCACGTTCCCAATCCGAGAATGCCTCGCTCACCTACAACTTTCACCTTACCCTTGAGTTGGCGGATTCGGTGAGTCCTTGCAGTCTCGGAAACCCAGACGGTGGTCTCATGTAATATATCTAGCCGATTGCAAATCTTGGGATCAAAGAAGGCCCTTCTTATCGTTGACTGTCCTGATAAGATTCGCCTCTGGCTGTTCCCACTTCGAACTGGCTTCTCTGTCGATCGACCAACATGCAGCATTCCCAACGTTCACGGCCGTAAATACGTGGTTGCAGTTGACGAGCAGATGCGCCTGGTTGCATTGGTCATAACGAAACCGGTCAGTAGGTCGCACTGCATCTTGACCCATTCTAATGTCTGCCCAGCCCGACCTTGTTTCTTTGCAAGAATTCCTCATGGATGAAACGTTCTCTACGATGCACAGTCGAGGGTCACCGATTTCACTCAATTCCTGGTACACCGACGGCATCCCAGATTTTGCGGAGATCGCATTCTTTAGCGGATCTGAGGAACTTTGTCTTGTGGAAGCTTCCGGAAGAGTACGCGTCTTGTCAATCCCTTCGCGGTCCTTTAGGTCAGTTGATTCGAGAACCAGCTCGCAGATAAGCCTAACATTTGGGGATCTCTTGTAGACCAGCAACCGTTAATCTTCCTACAAAGCCACTCTATGTCAGGTCTTCACCGGACGGGGCTGCGTTGCTCGTCGTCGAGGGTACACAGACAGGTCCTAAACTCCTTCGAGTTTTCCACCGCGCGTCCTTCGGCTCCAACGAAAACGGTATCGTCAAAGACCTTCCAGAGAGCTTCAACGTCACCTCCAACTTTTGCGTCAGCTCGACCGGAGAGCGGTCGAAGGCTTTCCTCATGGCCTTCGACGTCGCACACCAGCGCATTATTTCATCAGCACTCGAGATCAGTCGTAAAGAGACAGAGTACCAATTCCGAGCGAAAGACGAGGCCAACAATACCGCAAAAGAAACTACGACAGTCCATAATTCTCTCATCAACTGCTTCTTTGAAGTCTGGGAAAGGTTCCCCGTGGCGGCCGCAATACAAAGGTCTGTCGCACCTTATACAACGGTCGTTTTGCTTGCCGTTACTTATAATTATGCAGGCAAACTGTCTCGGAAGCCGGACGAGAACCTCCAAGGGTCACTTTTGTGTCGTTATTGGGCAGCTATTCCTTCAAGGGATATTTCAAACGAATGGTGCAAGATTTTGAGAGACGCTCACGCAAACCGACCGAGCAAAGACTCACGCGAATTGTCGTCGACTCTTCACCCTTTGACGAAGTGAGCGGTGAGGTGCTGTCAACAAGCCAATATAAGGCGGGCGAATGGATCGCGGAACTCCTTTGTTTGATTCCAATCCACATTGCCGTGACCATGGAGAACCGTTTCGTCCCTCTGAAAGATGGTGTCCTCGACTCGGCTCTCGAGAGGCAGCTGCTTGGGGCAGAGGTGTCCAAGATCATTAACTCCATTAGCCTCGGGTGGTACGAGTCGATATTCAATTCGTACATGGCGGACAAACCCATTAAGGTGGTCTCTTCCATGGGTAAGTAAAGTCTCCCCTGCTCGTATATCAGAATCCTGATGGGACTACGGTGGTTTTTAGGGGAGCAAAGCGTTGGTATGTTAGACCAAATATTCATCCCCCGTCGGTGTTCTCAGGCATCCTGCAGGCAAATCGTACAGCCTAAACCACATGGTCGACTCGTCTTTTGCTGGTTCAGCTGTTCGGACCACTGAGGTGCGTGGCTGTTGACTAACGATCACAACCGTGCCCAAGGGATACCAAATTATTTGGCAGGGTGTCTGGTTATCTGTTTGCCCTACAAAAGATTGTCTAGTAGTGGCTTTGGACTTCGAAGGTATGTCAGATATTCAAGACTTCTCTACACCTTCGGAATGATTTTTCCTCTCGTAGGAGTTCACAGCATCGAACGCACCGCCCAAGAGGACATGCTCTTAGTTCTCTTCAATACCGCCCTCTCAAACCTCGTTATCTTCCGCAACAATTTTGCTCTCAGTCGAGATGTGGCCAATATGTTTACAGTACTAAGATCTTTCATGGCTTCAACTTCGATTTCCCTGACGTTCCTACTGTTCAGAGTTTCCAAGCGTCAACGCACCTCTTCGACCCATCCGCTAATCAGAGGTTATTCAAAGGCCTCCTGGCCATCGTGATCAAGGTTGGTGAACTCTTGACGCAATTTTATATCTCTAACAATAGCCGGAACAAAGGATGTCGTGGACGGAGATAAGCAGGACATTGTCAAGGAGTGCGCCTCTCGGCCGCCCGCTTCGTCAGGCCCCTGACCGTTCTGCCCTAGGTTCTTTGCCAAATTCAGCCAGATAGTGTCGAGAGAACAATCGACGAACTTCATCACAGTCCTTCATAACTCTCAGCTAACAGTCATTCCGTGGAGTGTCATACAGTCTAGGGAGTTCTACGCTCTCTTCGGCAGGCTTAGGAATCTACTGTTCAGCCAGAGATCCACTCACGGGACAGCTGGAGAGTTCCTGATTACCCTCAAGACCCTAATGGCTAAGATGAAGGTGATTGCCTCCTTGACTGCGGTTATCCTTCAGCTAATCCGAGTTGTAGGCTGAAGACTGGGGATCGCTCGATCGTGCGTTCTGCAGTGTTATCGGGCCCTTGCAACATTTCTCTAATTATTCTGAACAGAGACGGTTATCAAGCATCGTGTTGCGGCTTTGTCCAACATGCTCCCTGCGGCGCTGCAGTATGGTCGTTCGGATTCAACTTTTGATGCTGAGGAGCTAAGGGTGAGACTAAGCCCCTGTAACGTGCGACGTGCTGCTTGACATCGTCCATTTCACGGCTCCAGAACCTAGATGATCAAGGCGTTGTTGATCAATCCGACCACAATGTCAGACTCTACGTCGGCAAGGATGAGGAGGAGAGAGAACGGATTCTCGTTTCACTTCTCGAAGATTGTGGTGTGGACCCTGCACGGGGCACCGTGGATGAGGTAGCAACATACTTGAACGATCTCGCAATCTCTCGAATTGCGCACGTCGAGAAATGGATCGAGCAAAACTTATCACGTTTCCCTGCAGATAACTCCGACATCCGAAACCTGAAGAGACACTTTAAAGACCTCGCCGAGCGTTTGCGCGATGCAGTTCGACTCTGTCCAGCCCAGTGCAACACATGCCAACTGCAATGCATGCTCAATCTGTCGCACGAGCACCAGTCCCACGACTGCCGTACATCTCATATGTGCATTGCCCCCTGCGAGTACGCAGAGGAGCATGACGGACCTGTTCTTTGCCAGCTTTGGTTAGTGCACTGGGTGTACTTTCTGACTCGAGGATTTGAACTTTATTATAACGCAGCGCCGGCCATACTGGAAACCATGTGTAAGTGTATCGGCGACTTGTTCATTCAAGCATTTGTTCAATCTACGCCACGTAGCTGCAATCCTGCTCTTCATATTTGTGGCGAGCCTTGCGATCTTGCTGGGCGTAAAGGTTGTCAAGGTCATTGTTCTAAACCTAGTAATCACAAGGAGGGCGAGCACAAATGTTCGACAAGCATTCATCAATGCGGCAAGGTCTGATTTTTATCGGAACCTCCATCTCGAAACACTCACGAGGATTGACCGTTACAGCCGTGTGCTTTGGGAGGCACGGTGTCATCCAACGGGCAGACGTTCTCTTGCCCTTTGTTATGTGCAGTTCCTCAGTACGTCATCATTAGTATTCATGTTGGACCTGACTGAAAGCCAATTCATCCTCAGTGATGAACCTCATGAGAGACACGCCTGTGACAATCGTATGGCGTGTCCGATCAGGTCTGAACTCTGCCGACAGTATTACGCGACTGGTGATCAGTTTCATGGTCTGGACCATGCGTTGCCGCACTTCTGCGGTTGAGAGGTTGGGTTTACCTAATATCCTTTGTTGTCCTAATTACTTGTGTTCCAATCAAGGATTTGGGTTGCATATTGAGCACGTGCGATTTCCCAGTGATAGTTGCATGGCCCTCGATGGCAACAGTGTAGCACCGCTTCTCATTATGTCCGACTGGTTTAAAGGGAATTTCTGGTACTTGGTTACGCCCACGATTCAGAGCGGGGTCCCCTGAACCCAATGGACTCGGAGGGCTTCTGAGGGTCCATTGCGTCAATTCTTGGTGTATTTGAGCGATACAGATTATTGTACCCAAAATGGCAAGACTTTTAGAGAAGGACAACTGAGGGTGTCTAAGTCTTATAAGGATAGCTAAGCCGCCGAGGGTTTATATCAAGGATGGAGGGTGAAAGGGTTCGGAGGATGGAAAAAGACAGAAGGGGAGACGAGAGATCTAGAGCGAGAATCTATTAAGGGACAGGCATAGAGATAGAGAAGAGAGGGCAGGAAAACTATGTAACGGGTTTTTCAATGACGACGTCAGCGCGTATAAGCTGCTGAGACTTGACGGCGAAAGTCCACATGTCAGTACAGAAGTCACCCCCGAATGCGTCAGTGTTTGCGGTACTAGTTGAATTCTGCACTTCTTTCACGTCATCAGCACGCTCCCAGTGTACAAGAGGAGAAACGTGATAGCAAGGGCAGGCGAGAAGAGAAGAAGGAAACCGACAGACCCAAACCGAAGAGGACCAGACGTTGCAGCAGCACGAAGTCAAGGAAAACCACAGATCTAACGATGACAACCAAAAAAAAAGAAGATAAAAAACAAGCTGAAGAAAGGAAATAGAGGGCAGAGAAGAGACGAAAAGGTGAAGAAAAAAATCAAGAAGGCCCGGGGAGGCGACCGAAGCGAAAGGCGGAGACGAGAGGGGCGGAATTGAAAAGCGTGCAAGGAAGACCGATCCGCGGTTGATAACACGCTAAAGTCTGCTCGTAAGACCCATCCACCTACAGGATCACACGGTTCCCTGGAAAAGGGGGGCTCCTTGGAAGAATCGCATTTTCTCGCTCATTTCACCGCATCTTGCGGCGATTTTTTCTGCAAATGATAGCTGCTAGTATTCTTTATTAGTCTAGAGTGTAATAAATTCCTGAGGATGCCTACTTATAATAAGAACCATGTCATATACCTCAAATTCACCCCAGCGAGCAGGACCATGCACATCTCTCTGAAACTGGTGGCTACACAAGATCAATTTTCTTTATGCCATAGGGAAAACAAGTGAAATGCTCTATGCAAATTGTCGCAGCGGATTAGCTAGGCAGAACACAAGGTAACGCGTCATTGAGGGGTGATTGGGGGTGGTTGCCGCATTGGTTGCCGTTTGTTTCGTGCCCCTCATCGTGCACCACCCTATGATCCGGATCAAACCTACCAAACAGGGAGTGGGAGGTGCCCTGTGCAAGGAGAGGAAGGCGAGGCTCTCGAAACCCGAGTAATAAGGCCATTATTTGGTCGAGCACCCACTCCACCCCATCCAAAGAGTCAAAACCGGGGAAGAGAGTCGAGAAGAAAATCGAGGAGGTCTAGGAAGATGAGAATTCCGATATTGGCACTGAGAGTGAGGAAGGGAGCGACGAGGAGTGATTTAGCATGAGGATTGGCATTGCACTGGTGGGAGGACACAGGCCTAGCATCAGGAAAAAAAAGCTAGGGTCTGTAGTGCTACAAGGTATCCATAGGACGCGTAGTCCCATAGTCTTCCCCCCCTTTATCAAGCTCTCCATAGAGCCTTAGTGCACCTTCATAGAGCATGATAGCAATAAGGGTGTATTATAAAACGATTGATATACGATGATAGAACAGCCACTACTCCGTGGGGGATTCCAATCTAGCTACAGAATTAGGGGGGAGGGGCAACACTCGCGCAGAGTAAATAGTACAAGAAATTGTATTTATTATTACGCTAGTATAGGGTATATATACAGCGAGGTGAGATATAGCTTAAGCAGGACTATTTATTCTTTTGGGGCAACACACTGTAGGCTCGGGGTTCCTATTGCTGGTAGAGGCTTCATCGGTATTTGACATGTCATACGGGTGAAGGATACTAAATCCTGGGTACCGTTAGCGAAAGATCCAAAGCTAAAATCGGAGATCACGTACCAAGACGCTTAATGAAGGATCCAGTGTATGAGCCGCCCCAGCTAGACTCCGGAACGAAGCCTTGAGCAGGCTCCGTATATCAATGAATGCTCATGTCCGCGGTTGCGGCACAAGCCATACCTCTGTCTATACAACAACACACGTCAGTGCAACCAAAACACCAAAGTCGGACAAGACAATGGAGCAACAAACCGCAAATGACCTAGGTGGCGAGAGTTGCTGCTTGCTATACTATGGCGCAGGCGACTGCCCTGGTATTCCAGGGAACGGCCAAGTCCGCCGAGGGCCGAAGACGATTATGGCTAGCAAGTTGATGATACGAGTGAAAACTGCTGACCCGTGGGCTTCACCTAGCTTACTGTTCTCATCGGTTGGCGTCAGGTTCGGTAGAAACCAGCGTGGCGAGAAGGGGCGGCTGAGGTCGAGACGGAAGTTGGGAGTTGAACTGGGGGAGCAAAAAACGCGGTGTTGGTTCCTGAGTTGCCACGCCTCCTTGTCGTGTTCGGTTCGAACTTCAAACTTTCGACCGTTTGCAGCGAGTCTCCCTAACCCTCTATCCCCGCACCCTTTCCCTCCTCCGCTCTGGCAAATATTAGTAATTATGCTGAATATATCGTGCAAGATCTATTTCTCGCTCGTCGCGCATTCTTTGAGATTGAGATAATAGATATCAAAACCCCCCGTCCCAGCCCGTCCGTGCCCCATGAGAACCAGTTGACCGCATGTAATAAATAGCAGACCTAGTTTATTTACAGCAATGATAGCTCTTGCAAGCATCAACCTTGCTTTATTTCTTATTAATGTGGCCAGCACTTTCAAGAGATGGTCAGACAACCTATGGTTACCTACCACAGCACCGCAAGCACAACATCCCTCCGATGCCGCAATAGCGGAGAACGTATTATATGTATACTAGGGTGAGTTCTATATTGTGCTCTCATGTGTTATCAATGGTCAGAATAACTCTATTGGGCTCTACCAACCGCTACATGCGACGCGGGACGCTACCGACCCTATCGGACCCTATCACATGCACCTAACAAACTATGGCTAGAATTTTTTTTCCTGATGTAGTCGTGTTTGCTCCAAGGAACCATGTTCGGCGACAAATGCACCCTCACACGAGAATCTCAATTGCACCCCAGCCCACTAGTCAATTGACCCCAAATAAAGTGTAATTCAGGAAGGAGATGTAGATATATCATATAAAGCTGTATGGTAAGCAAAAGGCCTCCGTTTGACAGAGATTTCCACAATGTTCGAATTGACTTCCAAGGAACCGTGTGATCCTGTACCCTGACTGACTGAGGGAGTTAAATTCGTAAAGAGAAAACGAGAAGGGAGATAGGTTGTAATTATATTTGCAGATAGAGAGGGGGAAAAGGATCGTTGGGTTGCTCGTCAACCCCTATCCACCCGCCCCGTAAAATCAAAAGCCCGTGCTTCTACGTCCCACGGTTGGTGTGATATCTCAGGGTGACCAAGCAACGGGCTTCTAATCCTTGCACTTCTTTGTACGTGCGTCGAAATACCGAGGCCGACATGATTAAAAACATACATAGTGGTAAATAAACGCGTTGTATCATGTGCTGTTGGGCACTTGTAATGTCGGCAATGGGCATCTATTTGTCCCTCTTCCTAGCAGCAAACGGGTACCTCTTCCCTTGTCCATGCCGAATGGCGAATGCTATACACAGGGTCTTGTTGTCAAGATACTAAGCCATACATCGCTGGTACAAGCTACTATTGAGCGCTCATAAAAACATCTTTGTTCCGGGGGCGTTTTGTCGACGGCTCCCGCCATCGTCCACCAAAGCTGTCTAATAGCATCTAGTAGATAGAAATGAGAAGGGTGCACCTTTGATACTACATACCACGGGAAAACTGGGTGCAAGGTGTCCGATTGCTGTGGTATGACCTCATCTCCGGCGAAGGACGAGCGTCTCGGCGGCGAGAGCCGTCGAACGCGAGGCATTCGCCCCGGCACCTAGACCTTGGGGAAGAGTCACGCCCATATCGACGGTCCCTTCGAGCAAGGGCCCATCTGTATACAGAATGAAGACCTTGCCTATATTGAAAGGGCCGATCTGAGCGGCGAGCAACCCCCTTGTCGCTCCCCATGCGACGTTGCAAGTTATAGAGGTGGGTGTCAGTGGGCGCCGCGTAGATGCGGGTCCCACGGTTCCCTCACAGAGAGCCGGGAAATTTCAACGCAGCACTGCAGGTTGCGCAGGCTTTATTGGGGAAGCATTGGACTACTGAAAGGTGAATATTCGACTTACATGAGCGACACAGTATTTCGAATAATGTTGTTTCGAACAGGTCGCCAGTGGTGATCTTCATCTCTCACGGGGCGGGCGAGATCAGTGATGACGTCATCCGGAACTTTTGCAACGTGTGCAACGCTGCGATTGACTACGGGTCAGCGGCTAGCCAGAGTTCACCGTATTGCAAAAGCTGGCTACGTAGTTTGCTTGAAAAGTACCGCTATCCTTTCCCTCGGTTGCGTTCGGCACTGCGGCAAGAAAAGCGTCCTTGACACGCATGGCGATAATTGCAGAGCAAGTTGGAGCCAGCGCTACCATGACTCTACGTTTGCCCTGTGGATACACAAACGCTTTACAGACGGTGAGTGCGTTTCCTTTTTTTGGACAATTTAGATCACGTGACGTGTTTCTCCCCTAGCTCTCAACAGCGTCTGAGCTCTGACAGAAACCCAGTGCGGCCCTCCTCCATCAAGACGCTTGACTTTCTCGTACAATCACTGCGTAAAGCCTATGTCCGGTGGATCGTGTACCCGAAGTGCCATTGGCACTTTTTGGCAGGTCTCTCACGGTG
>WSTX01008216.1:0-12661 GCA_019633405.1 Tulasnella sp. 408
TGAATTGTGCACGCGAGCGAGATGCACATGCGAGGACCCTTCCCAGGAGAGTAGTCTCTCAGAGCGTTTGCCTCGCCCAGCCGTACGTGATCCTCCTGCAGAATACAGCACCGTGTGGAGCGTTACGGCTGTATTCTACAGCGTCGGTAAGGGAAAGGATGCTGCATTCTGGAGCCATTCCCGGAAGACATGAGACAGATATTACCAGAAAGCAGCGCTGCTTTTGGACCGAATGCAGGCGAGGCTTGCGGACGTGTGGAAAGTGACTGCATGCAGGCTAGCATTTCGAGCCACATTAGTGGGAATCGACTGATTTATCGCGATTATGAGAAAATTGCATCGCAGCATTTTGACCCCCTTTGCGGTGGGGGCCGTTGACAATCGTGCATTGTTCTTCCGTTTTCCGGAAGGTATTCAGCTCAGAGTCCAACCACGCTCCGCGCACACACCATCGATGATGCAGCGCTCACCAGACATCGTGACCAAGTGCCGTGCAGCAATGACACAATTACCGGTCTCCGACGTGTTGCAGGCCGCTGAACGCAGAAGCTGGAAGCGACGGAAGCGACGACCACCGAAAAACGATGGGGCGAGGGCGCCGGCCTAGAGAGGTGTCAAGATAAGGATAAGCTGGGCATCTGGCATTGGCGTAGGATGTGGACCGTACCCAAACGCTGCCTGCCCTCCGAAAGCAATCACCCGTCGGGGTCGCCTAATATGCGTAGTTGTTTCCGTCTTTGCATTTGGCCTGAATGCATTGCCGCTGTTTGGGGATTAGAGGACTGCATTTTTGTCGAATGCAGTGAGGCGCTCGGTCATGGGCTGTGCAGTTAGGTGAAATGCAGGGGTGCAGTGGCGCAAAAACCTTTGTCATGCATTCAATTCCAATCTTTCACTTGTCCGAAAACGCTGACAATCCAATCTTAAATCCTCGGCTGCATATTGGCGGAAATGCAACCCTGCGGCCGGACCACTATCCTGCACGGGACCCGTGGACAAATATCTCCATCGTGCAGGCCTGCATTCACCCAAAAGTGCAGCCACGCATTGCAGTCAGCGAAGTTGAGCTGAAATTGAACGACCACATCTATGGTAGAGTTTTGAATACTCTGCAATGTCGACGGTAGGCTCGGGGGTCCGAGCTAGATCATTTGACTTCTTTCGTAGGCTCTCACGCTCGCCGCTGGCCTAATTAGGTGTAATCAATGTTGGCACCGGGGCCAAGTCTTGCTGATGATCTTGTTACCGATTCGAGCGTTACCAGGTTTCAGAGCAACTTTTCAAACATCAGGAATGTGATGCAGCTGTTCTCTATGTTTGCCCCCAATTGCTGGCCTGTATTTTCCTCCGTATGCTGAAAAGAAGCTGGGACGTGTGAATGTATAGTTACTTAAGTGTTCAATTGCTGCGCTGCATTGTATGTCGAATGCGAATTGCGTGGGAAAGCGGTATTCTCAAGTTGGCAGCACTAACGTTTTCGCAAGGCTGGTCGGGCCAGCCCATTCTATGGTGCACTAGTAGGTACGAAATTGCGCCCAATGTAACTCTGCCTGAGAGCCCGGTCCTTGAACGTGTGCCGAACACTGCCGAACACCCGCCCTCTGCGGCAGAGCATCTTCCCACACCCAAAATGGCCTCACAGTGTCTTCCGCGCTGGGCGTTATCACTTATCGCCTCTTTTGGCGACTTGAGCCAAGCTTGGACTGGCTCAAACCAAGCTGCGCTGACGGGGTTTTGGCGAAAACCCGCTGCTGGGTCGGGCTCAAATTTGCGCGACGCTCAGCCCGACCACATTTGCCCAACAGCGGATAAAAGCAATCTCACGTCAAGAGCGGCAGTTCTAAAAATATATACAGCAGCAAAATCCAACGCAGTGCACATAGCTAAGTAATATACAAGTAGAAAGATGTGTTGAAGAAGCAGGAGATTGGATCGTTCAGGTCCACGTCCGCGATGCCCATTAACGTTTCCCATTTGCAACTTTGGGCTTCGAAACGGCTTTGGGGTTCGAGCGGCGGCCTTTTGAAGCACCAGGATCTTTCTCATTCGGGGCTTCGTCTTCACTTGGTGCCTTAGCTGTTTCTGCGCGGGTCCGTGGACGCTTGGGGGCGGAAGGCCCGGCCTCGCTCCCACTTTTTGACTCGTCCTCGGTTGATACCTTCGCCTTTTGTGCAGAGCGAGTACGCGGACGCTTGGAGGCAGAAGGTCCCGCCTCGTTTCCGTCTTCCGCATCGCTGGCTTCGATGCTCTTGCGCTTGGCCTTTGCGGTGGAGTTGCTGGATCGTACTTTACCTAAGAGATTTCAATGGTCAATTAGGGCACCGAAGTAGCAAGTGGAGGCACCTACGGGCTTCTGGGACCTGTTCAAATGGTGCAGCTGGTTCGACCGCCTTTTCTTGTGCCTTGGGAGGTGCATTGGTAGGCGGGGTCTCTCTGGCAGCACCACCCGTATCATCCAAAGGCAAATCGCCGGGTGCGATCGCGAAATCACCGAGACGTGGGCCCACCTGAGCAGTTAACCCATTGGAAGAGATTTGTTGCTCATGCATGAAGTTTTTGTCGTCCAATAAATCCTCTAATAGCGAGGTGGCCTCTGCTTCATCCATGTGACCATTATCCCGGCCAGGGGTTCTAGCTTGAACCAGGTCTCTCATCACTGCGGGGTGCCCGAGAGAGATCTCTTGGGGCGTTGGCGATAGAGATGGCGACACTGGTGTACCAGAGCGAGGGTGATCATCACCAAAGATGCGATCACCATCGTGCATCTCAGGGGAGCGTCGATCGTCAAGGTCATCTGGGACATCGGACCTTGCCGAGTTCAATTGTGGTTCGAAATGCCACAACGAGGAATGCTGAAGCGCGTTGACCAGATTGCCCCAGAGTGGATCTGCCTCCCATTGACTTGTCCCGCGCGCGGCGACCATGAGGGCAAAAATGCAGGTGCCAAAATGACAGAGACTGCAGATACTTAAGTCCTGCGGTATGATGGTTTGAAGCCATTCAACGGTGTCGGCGACAGATGAAGATGGGATGGAGAGAGAGATGTGCCAAGGCGTTCTCGGCGCAGGGACGTCATACCAGCGGAGTGTGGAGACGCTATGATAGATCTCGCCTCCGGCGCTCGATTCTGCTTGGATGTTGGGACTTGAAACCTCGATGAGGGGTTGGAGGTCCTCCTGAACAACCAAATTCGACCATGTTTGCAATCGAACCGCGAGCGCTCCTTCCCAGGCGAGAATAGCAGCGGCAAGGGGATTGGTCGAGTTTGAAGAAGATGGAGAAAGCACTCCTAGTTGGGCAACGAATGCTTTGGCCGCCAGGAAGGAACGGCGGACGGACAGCGCCAGAATTGTGAAGTAGTGAAGGCGAACAGCGGACCAGAGGAATCGATTTTTGATGGAAGGGCGAGAGTGCACTGGGAAGAGCATTGATAGTGCACGGAATATAAGAATGACTCCATTGCGGCCACCCAGACGGAGTCGGAGGAAGGCTGTCGACGAGAAAAGCTCCTTAAGCCCATCTTCAATCGCGGAAAGCACTGCCCCAAGGACAGCGTCGAATGATGTTTCATAGTATTGCTCAGATCCGTGCATCTGCGGTGGGGCTTCTTCGACGTTGAAAAGACGGTCGGCGTGTCTGGTCCAAATGAGCTGAACCAATTGATCGTTGGCGATTGCTTGGCGAACGCGTTGAAACCGTTCCAAAAGATTGACCTCCTCCGCAAGGACCTAGCCAATGGGTCCGCAGTACCGAAAAGACTTGTTAGTACAACAGATATTTGGGTGGGATAGAGGTCGTCAGACTTACGTGGTCGAACGAGTTGCACTCATCGAGGAGAATAGCTTCAATTGCTGATGATAGCTGTGGACCACGCTGAACCGGGGGCGTCAAACCCTTCCAAGGGACAACCTCTACCGTTCTCCGGATGTGGCGATCCTTTTCCAGGCTGCCGAGGGACGCAAAACCCGGGTCTACTCGGGGATAGTTTGCCTGGTGCGTGGTAAGCGTGGCGCTTGGTGCTGGGGCGACCGACGCGTGTTGAATGTGAGGTAAATCGGTGTTGCGATTGCCGTGGGCGGTGCGCTCGGTCTTGGTCTCGATTACCGCATTACGCGCTTCTTCATCGGTGAGGGTAGGTTGATAGTGATCGCTGCCGTCGCGTTCGTTGTCGTCCTCATCGACCGGCTGAACTCCAGCAATTTGGTGGGTATAATCCTCGGCGTCGTCATAGGCTTCGTCAACATAGGTAGAGCCCATAAAGTCGGCGGCAGATTCTCCCAGCGGGACTTTTCCGACCGCTGAACAGGCACGATGCACTCTCCCATTGCGGTCGACAAAAGCGAGCGTTTGATTTGCCGCCAGGAGACCGGCCTCAGACTTCCTGATATGATTCTCCCAGATGATCACCTCGCTATCGCTCCAATCGTCAGGATTCGTGAACTTCATGGGGTGGGGAACGATTTCTCCGGTTTCTACATCCACGTCATAGCGACCAGTTTCACAGAAGACAATGTCTGGCAGCCCGCGAAGGTACTGGTCTGGCTTTCCGGTGATTGTCTTCCACATCACATTCGAGATGGATCGAAGCTTGCCTACGAAGACTGAGTATTAACAAACGAAGCAAACGAAACCTAATTAGCACTCACGGATGTTGGTCTCGAAATAAGCCTTGGCTCGCTGCTTCGATGGTTCGCCACTCCAGTCGTACGCGGTTAGCTCAGCTTCTGGTTGATCTGGCAGAGCTTGCTTGCCCAAAGGCTTGTCGAGTGCTGAGGCCTCGATGTTCGGAACAACGTCATCAAAATGAACGTCTGCGCCTTTTGCCCAATTATTAGTAAAGAATGAGATTAGGGCGGCATCCAGCACACTCACAACCACCAGGAGAGATCCTTGAAATATAATCAGAAATCATTGGATCGACGGTTTTGGACCAGGCAGAGTTTGGGTCTTTATCTACGAGCGCCTGGCCTCGAGGAAAGCCAAATTGTTCTCTATTCTCCGCAAATGTAAGATCGTGTCCAGACCTACTTAATAGACTAATCAACTCACATATATGCGTTCGGTTTGCCTTCCTCAAACTCTCCGACCACGATCAAAGCGATGCAAAGGTCAGTGTGTTGGGAAACTGTTGCGGCAATATAGCCAAGTGTGGCGGCGCCATCCAACGAATTTTCGGCTCTGTGTAGGATACGATTATTAGAAAAATGTGCACTCAGGAACGTTAACGTACGTACTTGTCTCCCGCACTAAAGGTCTGGGATGCAATCTTCATATTCCGGGCGAGCGCCTTGGCCTTGTCGTAAAGTGTCGGGTCTTTATTGCACTCCTCCTGGAACACCGCCTGTTTTGCGGCTCGTTCAAGTTGCAGTCGATTGTCGTCCAGGTTCCCGTTGGGGTTCTTCTTCACCCACCGCTCAGTTAGTACAACTTGTTTCTGCGCCATCCGCTTCCACTCGTCAGCCTTTGGGTCAAGAGTCGTTAGCCATGCGCTTAGAGCGGTCTTCCGTCGTTTGGTTCCTGCTAGCAGGACCTGATCAAGCGTGGCGGAGCGCCTGGAGATTACGCCCGTTCCCTTCAGCTCCTTCTCTTTCTTATCGCAAAGTTGGAGTCGACCACGAAAGTAGATATCGTATTGCTATGGGGCATACGTCAGGCACAGGCCAATGGTAAGCAGCGCCCTGAACTCACCTCTCTATAAGCAACTTCAGCAGCTTCGGACTTGAAAACCCGATTATCAGGAGATAAGTCCGGGAAGGTATCAAACAGAGCATCTAAGATACGGTCCTTGAAGGCTTTGCTCTCCTTGGAGTCCGCGGCGTCCTCACCCCGAAACACCTGGCGATACTTGGCCAACTCCACAGCCAAGAACAATCGAGCGTCGCGGTCAAGCTGCCTTCCGCTCTTCTCCAACCCTACTGCAGCTTCGATCAGACGGGAGTCCATTTGCTTCTTGAGCTCCTTCTCCAATCCCGCTGTGAGTTCTTCGTACTTCTGTTGGCTACCGTGTCGCGAATGTCGAAGATCACGCGCCGCATCCAAAAGCGGGGTAACGGGGATCAGAGTGTTTGAGTTATCTTGAGAGTGAGCTTCCCGGTCCCAGGGAGCTGTTGTTGAGAACGGCTTCGGTTTGTTACGCTTCCCGAAGGTACGACTGCGAGCGGGGAGAGACGGGTCCCTCAGCCGGCTGGCATGAGCAGAATTTGAGGTCACAGCACCACCCTTCTTTCTCGCCACTGCAGCGGCGGTCAGCTCGGGTATATCAATGCACGAGGGAGTAAGTGCCGTACTCACTGAGACGCGCAAGGTTAGAGCCTGTGTCTTGGTTCGAAATGCAGGCGTGCCAAAAGTGGGGAGTTGCAACCGGACAAATTCGAATTTGAACGTGGGCGTTCCCAGAGACCCCAGAATCACATGATTCGCACGGATTCAGTGCATGTCGATAGGCGTGTATCACATTAACGTACTCGTCGACACGTGGCCAGGTCTGTGGGGTCCAATATGGCTTTGTACGATATCAGTTCTCGTTTGGATGCCTTTGTAAGCTAGTCCCACCTCACACCTACGATTATACCTCCACGGTCAAGTTAGGCATCTCCCCTTGAGCCGCGTTTACTGTCATTCTTAGGTGCTTGGATATTTCTATATTCGTACGATTTCGAAGGCGGTCAGATGTCCCAGGCCCCTGATAACACCGCTAGTGAGTGGAGTTCATACAATGATCTAACCAGCCACTCATTAAAAGCCAGCCGCAAGACTAAAAGGTAGCCAACCATTACCAAAAAGCTTCGATGACATGCCGAGCTCCGCGACGCATCAGATACAGGCTGCAGTGGAAAGTACGTCCTCCGTCCGTGGTTATGCTTATCTGTCACGAAGCCTCATGAAACGATCTTTCCCGATGTAGAGACGCGTTGTAATGCCCAGGACGTCAGCTCTCCAAGCCGTAGTATGTCACCAGCACTTGATCCAGCGGATGCGTTGCACCTGACCGGGTGCAAGCACGCCAGCGAAGTAACCCAAGGCCAGGTCGGGGTCAAGTTTGGATTCTGGGCGACAAGGTTCATGGAGATGTTTCAGTACTGTACTGAGTCCCAGGTGATAGTACACAAAGCTTACCACATGTCGGGGGGCAGCTCTGCGCTGTTTGTGGAAGAAATGCGCACACGAGGACTCACAATCGGACATGCAAAGTTTCTCTTTGATATGCTCGAGTCCGTCGCCTTGGACATTGATACATTGGAGCGGGTTGATTAGTTTGTCACATTCCTGCAGTAAATTACTTCGATTGTAACATCACTCGCTCTCCATAGTCTAATCTGTTCCTGTAGGCTTCGTTCGCGACTTGCATGCTGTCTAATTTGCGTCCTAATAGACATTCACCTGGATCGACACACCTAAATATTACGCCAATCAATTTATAGGGAAATTCACGAAGTGCTGCTAGCCCTACTCTCTACTCAGTGACATGGGTCTGTAACAATTCCTGCACAGCGTCGCTCACCCAGCAGCAGGTACATATAACGTATTAACAAATACAATTACGGCTGTTCTCGCACAATATAACTTGGACTCAGACATAATCATTGCAGAGGAGCGGTTTGAGCTGCTTCGATCATAGAAAGGAGCAGGCGGGAGCATGATTCGGTTGGTGGACCAGAATGGCAGTCGATCCTGTATTAAACTACATATAGAGTCTTATAGGACAACATCAAGAGAGACTACTTTATTAGGGCGAACAGCCCTGATGGTTGAGCTCAGATATGACCATTTGCATTACATTAAACCGACAATCAAGCGCATTTGGGTACCTCCAGAGTTCTACAAGGTCCGCTGGGGATAAGATCTCTTGACTGGCCTAAGTGAGGTTACTTTAGGAGCTGAGATCGAAACCTGAGCCTAAAATACCGCACCTGATAGTGAAGAATGATTCGTTCCGGATTTGAGACAGCCAGGAATGTCCGGAGATGGTGATGGACATAAAGTCCACAGTCACTCCCATTGGGCTGTTGCGCAGTCTGGGACAGATGAGCAGTCAGGGCAACATAACGTATCAATATTTGAGAGCATGCTACACGTACCTCATCGATGTGGATTATCTGAAAGGCATCGTTGCTCCTCACACAGCCCCAGAGGACCTGTAGAATGTCCCGGAGCCATCGGCGGATATCTCGGCCTGCGCGCATAAGTGCGGCGGCGGCGGCAGAGCCCGAAAGGGAGTCAAGGAGAAAAATTGAAGTGGGCTGCTGACTGGGAACCCAGTCGCCAGCTGCCACCCGGTTCAGGTTAACCACAAGGGCAACAGCCCAATGGCAACCCATAAGATGGAGCGGAATTGCGAGGAACTTGTAAGCAGTAAGGAAGTCATGAAGAGTCTGATCAAGGGTTTTACGCGCCTTGTAACGGAAGTGAGTGAGCGAGTCAATGAGAGCCTGCCGGTGTTCCTCGGTGCCACGAGTGGACGCAAACGTCTGCCGGATGGCGGGATACAAATACGTGTTCGATATTCGCAGGGCTTGAGCATTACTGCGATTGTAGAGGTATTCTCGCGAGTGCCAGATGCTATAGAATTGGAGTCGTTCTGCGTTCAGTTTGCCAATCTAAGATCTGAAAGCACCAAATCGCACTCACTCTAGAAAGGTTGTGAGACTTTCTCCACTGGTCCAACAGTTTGGAGCTAACTGCTCAAAGAGCTGGCGATCAACATGAATCACCGGGATGTTAGGAACGCTGCTAGTACATCTCCAGGCACTGCCGGAAATGGAGATGAGCTATGAACGACAGCAGAAGTCAGACCACCAACCTTTTAGTGGACGCTTGCCACGGGAAGAGTGTGTCCTGAATCCGTTGCGTTAAGAGCAGTGGATGAGTCTCCTCGTACATCTCTTGTTGGCGCTGCAAAGACATGTGGGAGAGGGAAATCTGGAGGGGGAAATCTGGAGGGGGAGCGAGTGCAAACGGGAGGAGAGCGTGATGGGGGGACAATTACATCGACCGGGCAGATTTTCGAGTTTTGCGTTCTCCCAGGAGTGATGGGACTCGTCACATGGACAACGGTGGCATTTACGTACGTTTCTCATCTTGCTCGGAGCTTGCAGAGTGCTTGTCATGGCCAGGGTCGTCGGCCCTGCCAGCGCCGAATGCGGGAATGGAGCACGTCCGCCGAAGGATCATAATTGTGTGTGCGAAGAATTAGTCTAACTATCTGTGGCTTCAGTGAGACTAAGGCATCACGGACCTGGGCATCTCGCCAAATGCAGCACACGTACGCACTAACTGTATTCTCGCCGGAATGCGGGTTTCCATCGGAGGAAAGCCCACGATGGCAAATATGCATTATCAAGTGAATGCATGTCATTGGGCACGGTAGGTGCCGTGTGTTTGGATTCGTAAGCTGAGCTACATTTGGTTGGAATGCTGCTCCTACTCCATAACCGACAGGCTGCATTGTGGACGGAATGCATCCCCCGGGGCGTTTGGTATTTTGAAGTCTGAACACTTCCGCATTCTATCAGAATGCTACTCGTAAGTCTTTTCTACGTCATCTCCATTCCACATGCATCTCGTGAGGTGCCAATTGAACTCTACCTCATAGCATTTCCACCTTCTCCGATACATTTCCACTCTCTGCGATACAAACTTTACACACAATGCAGCAGGCACTCAAATCACGCAGGCAACAAATTAAGAGGTCACTCGAAAAGCGTTCGACAGCCATGGCCACCACATCGTCTCCAATCCCATCAGTCGACAACGAGCCAGCCACTTTGTCGAGAATGGTACAAATCAGCACCACAGTCGGCAATGAAACAGCAATTCATTTCGTCCCTCTTAAACGTTTAAATGAGGCTGAAAAAGAAGATGTAAATGCCGGCTTGCCTGGAATCGCTGCCTGTGCCCCTGACGGACTTGGTGGCTCAGAATCCGAGGCGGAATTTGAGGAAGATTTCGTCCTGGCAGAAGATACCCCGGCCTCTATTGGAGTAAGTTCAACGAAGATAGATGGAGTGGATTAGTCTACTAAGCTCATGATTACCTTCGTTGTTCCACAATCAGTCCGCCGATCATTACGACACCGGTGAAGGCACGTCTTCCAGCGATTGGGGTACCGAGGAACCTCGCTTCTCGAAGAAGGGAGCGGAATGGAGACGGGAAAAACTCCGGTCACGATCCCGCCGCTTTCTCGCTCGGTTCTACGCACTCGAATCGGGCCCTGAAGCGCTGAATTGTGAATCCTGTCTTGGGTTACGCCACTTGTATCAATGTCTTGACTGTATCCACGCGCCATTACTGTGCGCAACCTGTATGGTAGACGCTCATGGGCGACTTCCGTTCCATCGGCTCCGATTCTGGTCTGTTCAAAAGGATGGCTACGGTGCATGGGAAGCAACGTCGCTCGCAAGCATTGGATTTATCCTGCATACCGGACATGGAGGGTTCCGATGCACACGGGCAGTGAATGAATCCGTGAGAATCGTTCAAGTCCTCGATATTAATGGACAGCATTCAATTCCGATGTTATTCTGTCAATGTCATGAAAACTACGAAGATCAAGGTGACCAATTGTTCAGGCTCCGGCTCTACCCGGCATCGGATGACATCCCCCAGACTGCGTTTACATTTCGTTTAATGAAACATTTCTTATTATCCCAATTGGAGATGTGCTGTAGTGCCGCAAGCTACTATGATATGCTCGCATTGCAGACGGACGCAGTCAGTACTCGATTCCTCAAGGTAAGAGACATGTGATTACAACCACGTCACCGCTTACTTATCAAACCTCTTTAGAGCTGTTATTCGCAGTTTCTTCCCAGTACAAGAGAGTGGAAGGTCATTCAAACGTTTATTAAAGCCAACAGCAAGACGGGATTAGACCTGAAGCCCGGCCAAGGGACCGTGGAGTGCGGGTTCTGCCCAATCCCAGGAGTCAACATTCCAGATATGTGGAGAGCCGGTCTTGACACGCAAGTAACCTCTCTGTCGGCCCTGTCAATCTGATTCTCATACCCCTGCAATGCCACGTCATAGCGAACTACTTTACACCGCGTTTGAAGCGTTCGATGGGAATTTCAGCCTTCAATTGAATAATAAAGGTGTATCCGAGGCGGTGGACCCGTCTCTAATTGGGGACGCAGGTTACTGGGTCCAGCAGACAGACGGCATTCAATACTTAGCGGCGTTGGCCGACGAAGGGCTAGGAGCAGCGTCGTTGGGAAATGATACGGTAATTGCTTGCATTCGATCCTGCATATTGCGAGAATGCTGCGCTGTACTTCCGCTGTGTTTCTCGCAGCCCTTCTCACCGACCTTGCATTACATCAGGAATGCAGCGTAGCATTCTGTGCTCTACTTCATGTGTCTCGCCCAGACTTACCATCCCCTTTCCACATCAAATGACCAAGTCGACACTAATACGTCGCCTTCCTTCAGGGCTCGCCTTGTCAGCATATTCGTGCGGGGAATGTATCGCTAAGTGCAAAGACTGCCAATAAGCTGGTCAGAGGTATCGTGCTCGGGTCCTGTGGTCGACACAACTTTTCCCGGCCTAATGCTGCCATGGATCTCACTCTTGGAGAAAAGTCCGTCCAATATCTGCCATAAACGTGCGCCGATCACTTACAATTCTTTCAAAAGGTATTCCAACACCGATTGCTGCCTTCTCTCGGTCCTCAAAGCGGCCCAAGGCCTCGATACAGTTTTCGTGACCTACGACATCTGGTGCAAGTATTCCATCAACTTAGAAAAGCGACTTGCGGCCGGAGGTGCCCCTTCCTTCTCTGATCTGGGCCTTAAGGTGCTGGGGGGTATCCCCAAGTTCCACATTGGGGGACATGGTTCGGGCTGTTTTCCCAAGTACTCTCTGGACTTTATGCCCAATGTAGGTCGAACACACGGGGAACGGGTCGAACAAGCCTGGGCAGATTTGGGAAAAGCAAAATATATCACTCGCGAAATGACACCCGGGCATCGAAAGGATACGCTGCACATGTTTTTCAGCCATCGAAACTGGAAAATGCTATGCAATGACGGTATATAACTACTCGCTGTTGTCTTGCTGTCTCAATCTGATCCTACTACCAGATAAACGCCTGCAACGTGAGATCATCCGTGCCAGACGCCAGATTCAACAACGTCGTGAAGACCTCCAAGACCTTGAAGAGTCCCTTCAGCCATCTCTTGTTAAGGAGTTTCAAGATTGGGACAGAGAACATCCGGAAATAGAAAAATATTGCAGTAATTATTCCGATCTAACGTGTTTGTCATTTCTCTGTGGTCTTCTGTCTCGGCCCATTCACCTATTTCGCTCATTTAGCACCATCTAGGGCCCAAATCCTCCGACGTCTATATGCGAAGGAGATCGAGAACGAGCTCGGTCTTGGAGACTTGCATAATCAACGCCAGCAGCTTGAGCCGGCCACATCTGCTGCCCTCTTTGTATCCACAGCAATAGATTTAGAGGCACAAGGGTACTGTTTGCCGATAAAGCAACCATCAACCGAATCTGATTTAGGTTTCATTCAGATTTAGGCTGAAGGAGAAAACTTTACTGGCCAATGAAGGCGGCAACAAGGAGGCAGTGTCAGACTTAAGGCTCCAACCATTTAGTTTACGTTTACAGAGACCCCCCTAAATAGATAGTAAACAGTAAATATACAGTAAATAC
>WSTX01008218.1:0-12625 GCA_019633405.1 Tulasnella sp. 408
AAGTCCCCGAACGCGATCTTTCGCGCGGTCGTGGCTTACGAATTGCCAACTCGAGAAACGCATGATATTCCATACCCCGAGCTTCTCTGGCCGGTTTTGGATGCGTGCTGGTCACGTGACTTCTCCCGCCGCTGGTCTGCGGAGAGGATCGCGTCTCACATCATGCAAGCACTTTGACCTTGGGGCTACGACCTGCCATCAGGATGGCGTCGAAGTTAGGAGGCATCTTATCCGCAAATTGAGTTTTGCGACGTCGTTCGGAGGCTATGATCAATACTTGTTGCAAATTATTCAGTGTGTGTACTATTCTGGTACCCAGTATCAACTGCGTCCCTTTGAACATGTTCCTAATCTCAACTCGGAGTCAGGGATCTCAGGCAAGTTTTTACCCCAATATCCCAACTGCTCAATACGACTCCATACATGAGTTTATTTCACTGAAGATATACTTTCTCAAGTGGAAAATAATTTATAATTACCTAGTAGACCCATTCTAGATCATCCCGGGCGTTCCACGGTGGATTGCGGTGCTTACGATTAAGCGCGCAAGCCACCAAGGGCCTCGATCGCTTCGAAATCTCGGCTGACTCTAGTCCGCTCTAAAAAAAGAGAGGGTCTTTTCGTCGCTTCCTGTAAGCGTAGATACAGCCTCGGAGCAAATCGCCTCCATGCTGAGTTCGGAACCGCTTTAGAAAGCTTAAGCGCACATTTCGACTCGGAAAATACCTCGCTCTCTAACTTTGGGCGCCTTCCTGCTAATCACACTCGGCACTCTTGTGCATTGGCTAGAGCATCTTGTCTGATTAGCTGTTGAGGAATGGCTGGTACATCCAAAGACTAAGCGGTCTCGTTTGGCTGGGATTATAACCGCATTTTTCACGGAAAATCCAAACCCGGTGTGAGCAGCGAAAAGCGAACAGCCAACAATTAACTTCATACTCCCTACTCGTTCCTGACCCTGAATTGAAAGACCGTGTCCTAGACCCAATACCCAAGACGCATCTACATAGGTCAAGTTCAACTCACTACAGCTAATCTAATTAGCGAAGCAGAGCCCTCACTCATATATACGGGCGCTGGGATCGACCTAGAGCTCGCTGGCCCCGTGGGTCGTGTGAACCCCGCGCGTTCGAGTTTCAACCATCCCCGCCCACCCACTGCAACACCCAGGCGTATCCCGCCTATCCTCCTCATCCACCACCACGACCGCCTGCTACTTCTTCATCGAGACAGCAGCAACACCGCGCACGACAACAACAGCGAGAGACATCTCCAGACGAATTCGGCAGCCGTCATCATCCTCGAATCCGATGGCAGCCATGCTCGCCTCTCGCCCACAAGAGCCCAGCCATCTGTTCAACCCTGACACCGACCACCCATTACCGCAGAGAAGGATGCCGCACCACCAACCCCACCACTGCGACATCGACGTCGACTCGGACGCTTCGTCCGGCGTTGGTCCGTTGTCGCGAGCAGCGACCCACCGGAGGCGTGCTGCTGCTGTCACCCTCCGCCGCCTCAAGCTACACAGCACCTCGCATCGTCGTCAGGTCACCACCAGCAATTCCCACCGCAACCCAACCGACAAGACGACTCTTCGACCCGAGGCACGATGACCCGCTTCGCTTTCACGCTTTAACGTGAGGAGCCGGCGTCCCAGCGAAACCTCCCTCGGGAGGCTACATCTCAGCATCGGCCACCTCCGTCTTCGATGCGCAGTCATACGGCTCAAGCCTCACCTCACGTCGAATACCACCTCTTCATCAGCCTCGAATCCGTATTCGCCTGGTAACAGCAGGGACTTGGGCGGTAATCGTCTGTGGTACGAGCAGATAAAGCGTATGTACCGCGACATCACCGATTTGGAAGGAGCTCTCCTCAAGGAAAACGACGTAGTCGAGGAAGACGTCGATTCAAGACATTCCGTACGGGTCTGGACTTCCAGAGCTACTGAAGAGAAATGGCCCCGTCTTGTCCGCGAGCATAAGCAGTGAGTTCCTATTTTAAGCACATTTTCCAGCCGGCCCATGGTTAACTCGGTATTTTTCTACTTAGACTTGCGGAACCATGCTACAACTTCCTTTCCTTCGTCCTCAAATCCCAAGTCCCCGCATCCCTGCAAACCCTCCCGGCAAAATGCAACATTCCAGCACGGCTATGGAACCACGGCTTCCAGCGCCTCCTCATGGCCCTCCGGTGAGCATCTTCATCCTCCATCATCGCGTTCGAACAGCTCTCAGCCTCATCATCTACGCGTACGGCTTCTACAGCTCGCTCCTGGAAGAAGAGAACCTCGCGCAATTCCGCATCCTGTGGCTCGAAGCGCTCGGCGACCTGTCAAGGTACCAGATGGCCGTCATCGCTCACGTGCAAGAAGGCACTGGAGGCGCTTCCTCTTCTAAAGCCGCCGCGGCAGTCACTTCCTTGCCACCTCCTCAGTCGATGATGCGCACGCACTTGGCTCTCCCGACCGCAGTCACTCAGGAGCATCTGATGTCTAACAGCCCCGGAGTAGCGCGGATGGAGGAGTCGCCTCTGCCGTCGATTGGAGCTCACGCTGCTGCGGAGTTGAAATTGGAAGCCAATAGGGAGCTGTGGAGGAGAAAGGCAAGGGAGTGGTATACTAAGGGTATCAAGGATACCCCGGTCAAGGGAGGTTGCATGGCTTGGTTAGCGCCCATGCGGAGGGTGAAGTCTTGAGAGCTGTTTATCATTTTGCGAAGAGGTGTGTGATTGCCTTTCCGTGTCTTGGGGATGAGCATTGACTGGGCATCGCATCTGCAGTCTTATCTCCCACCACTGCTGGATAGCCCATGCGAGCCAGTCAGGCTCTATCACCGCGCGAGGGCGACCAGCTCTTCCGCTTCGAACATAAGTGACCAGGTGGTGGGACGAGTCAAGTGCAACTTGGTACCCCGGACCTCCTGTCGCAGCACCGCCACTTTCGTTGTAATGGTTCCAGCTCCGTCTGGCTGGAGAGCTCCCCCATACTAAAGGAGAAATAGATAACAGCTTTTCAGGGTTATTTATGCATGTGTCAGTTTTTCCCAAGTACTCACTTCTTGGAGGATCCTGGCGAAGTTGTCGAGTTCGTCTCCTAAGCACTCGATCACGACTGAGTCCCCAAACTCTGATGTTAACACCGCCCCAACAGAGGTTTCTAGCTGGCGATAGCGTTGCCAAACTGCAGAGATGAGTTCATCAGAACTCGGATGTTGACTACTCATGGGAAGCTTCAGAGCTGAGGGGGAAGAGCACACGGAAGGGTGATGCCAACTTGCTGCAGAGCCGCATATTTTTAACAGTGGGACGACTTTTTATTCTAGCGGAACCAAACATACACGTTTGGAGCGAAGTGAATCAGGCTAAGGTCCGTTCTATCAGGGTTTCAGCATTGGCGAGAGGGAGGGGGTGGTAAGGGGCGTGGGAGTAGGTTGTAGGTTGTAGTTTGTAGGTTGTAGTTTGTAAGACTCGTGAGTAGTCGAATTGCATGTGACCTGTACGCGATAGACCCAGCACCAACATGCTCAACGTGCCTAGGACTTGATCTATTGCTCTTGGACTTGGCTGAAAGTTGTAGGATGTTGGTTTGAATTTTCCGTGAAAAATAACGTCATATGGGATTCACAGCACGACTGATCGAGTGTTTGAATTCAGTAGTGAGTCCCGCTGAAGCACAAAGTCGCGAATTTCGAAAGCCTACTACCACCACTAAGGTAGTGAAAAAGCCAGGTTGTAATTTGAAGGGAGGGTGGAAAATTGCACCCAGTATAATAAGATCCACTGCCAAATTGGAGGGGAGAGATGGTCTACGACATACTAGTAAGATTCAATTATGAAGTACAAATGGCGAAATGGCGAAATGGCGAAAGGTTCCTTCTAAATTCATTGCGATGATTGTTGGGATTAGCGAGTAGCAGTCTTGAGCTCAGAGGCTTGCGACAGGTGAGATACAATTTTTTCCGCCGGCCAGCGGCGTGAAAAGTCCCGCGACCAGCAGGCCTCCAAAACTGGCCAAAGTAACTCCGGGTACGGAATATCATGCATATCTCGATTTGGCAGCTCGTAAGCAGCGATGGAGCGAAGGATCGCATTGGGGGTCTTCCGATGATCATAAGGCTTCCTTGAGGTTACCAACTGACAGATAAAAGCTAATAAATGCTCTGGAACCTTGAGCACCGGGAGGGGGTAAATTTACCTCGTAGATGATCCAACCTAGCGCCCAAAGGTCCGTTTCAACTGTCTGGGGAACATCGTCAAGCAAAACGGGATCGGCATAGAGCAGTGTGTGCCGGCAGCCATTTGAACTTCGGAGACCACGAGAAAGTGTTTCATCCAATATCATTGACAACCCGAAATCAACAAGTCTTGCAATTCCGTCTGCACCGACTAGTATATTTTCCTTAATCAAGCCGTATCAGCGACATGATTCCCCTTTTGTGAGCTACTCACAGGTCTAATGTCTCCATGTACGATTGGCGGAACCCTGCTATGGAGATACGCCAGTCCACTTGCAACTTGACGAGCCTACAAAAGACCAAAGAGATGGGTTTAGACCAGTGATAAGATTCGACTCCCCAGACGCGCAACGCACGAAACCTAACCCAGTCATTGGGTCGCAGGGCAAGTATTTTCTTATATCTCCTCCTTCCTGCCACTTTGACACTACCATTGCGGAGCGGCAATCGTAAGTGTAGCCGATGAAGGGCGCAATGTTTGGATGGTCCAGTTCATTCCAAGGGATCACCTGCCGAAGAAGGTACTACAGAAATTTTACGTCAATGCCAGATACTGGATCGCATTAGGTCCGTAGTACGGACCTGGAGGAGCCTTCGGTTTGACCGATCGTCCTCCGGTCGCAACTTGATCCTTTTGACCGCGACTCTTTTCAATTCCCTTGCAGTCTCCCCACTTAGCCAGCAGCGCCACAGTTCACCAAAGGAGCTCCATGAGTGAGCCTGCTCTTCTTCAGGGTGGAGGCGTTGCGGGTCAATCCAGAGATGGCGAGTTCTGCTCGCAGCCTCTTCCTGAAGAAAACTCAAAACTGTCAGGACGATTTGATTAGAGAAGGCATTTAAATATAATACCATAGCCGGTCGTTGGAGTTCAGGACTCGGCCACGCACTCCGAGGTCCCTCGGCCTCCAAAAGCGCAGCCAAGAACGGGGATGCTAGTGCTTCAGAAGCAGGTGGGGTTTCGGTAACCGGAGTCGAGCGGCGGGAGCTTGAGGCGTTAGGTGGGCTCATTTTCAGTCTGAATAAAGGACTCGTTCCGTCACGTGTCTTTGTTAAGATAGACGGGGCGGCGGTAATTGACTGTGCGCTTGTAGGTACCGATATGCCGTTGGGAAGGAACGGCTCTTGCAAAGGTGAAATGTCGAGTGTGGTGAGTGGCATGGCGCGGGCCAGTGATGACGATACAAGTCGAGTCTGCCGAGGATAAATTGTTACGAACTGTTGAAGGACGGGTCGTACGGGTGCTTGGGAAGCCATTGGTGAGGTGAAGGAATAGGTATCGTGAGTATCGAAGCTATATACACCTCGGTGGAGGGGCGGTGGAACGGCGTTGTGCTACACTGGCTATGTAGGCGAGGAGAAGGCGCGGTGATGGCAGTGGGGCAATCGACACAAGTAGGTATGTGCATGTTTGTAGACCAAGTTTGAGCTAGTGTGTTTCGCGAAAGAAATGCGGGCGAGTGAAACAGAGAGCGGCACGACTCGTGCGATGAGGTGAAAACGTGTTCGACGGCCCTCAGCGTAATTCCCCTTTCGGTACCAGGTCCTCTTGTCCGTAGTGCATTCGAGGGACATGTGCAAGAGGGGTGTTTTCGCTCCGTCTAACTGAGACATAAACAAATGTGTTTCTTAGCCCTGTTCAGGGGCCTTTGTCGTGTGATGTAATGGCAGATCCCCACGGAGCCGCTAAACCTTTCCAGCTTACCAGTTCTTGCAATGCTTGGACCGTTGGACAAAATCAGAAGAGCTTTCTCTCTATCGTTGACTCTCTATTAATATTCATCCAGTCGCGACGCAATGCGAGGTGTAACCGCAACTATAGCTGTAGTCTCCGCCTGCGGTCGTCGGTCGACACTCGAATCTCGACCCGGCGTCCATTGTCTCTTAACCCGCAGCAGAACGGTGGCCCATTACCAGTTGGTGAAGATGCGTCCAGATTCCAGGAGGGTTGTTTGAAATTGAATGGACGGAGCTGGAGGACGATTGCTGGCCGTTTGGTGATTCGGGGCCATCCGTTGAACAATTCAACGCCTACCAAATGAAGTTTGAACAACACGTTCTCACCTCGACACGACCACTGCCACCCTTCCCATGGCACCCTTCCCCCCTCGGGCCGACTTGAGAAGCCTGTATAGACGCTCGAATTGTTGCCTTGCGGGTGCCTCGCCTGACCACTCCAGCCGCACCTAGACACACAGCGGCCCACCACATATTAGGAGGGGTTCATAGGGGAGCATAATGAGATCACCCGCTTTTCTCCCGACCCCCCCCCTTCTTCTCGACCGATGACTGCTCAAGTATCGTCTATGAGACCGGTCTTGCATAAGTTGATCACGACCAGTCCTCGGCAGTCTCGACTTATATCGTCACCACTGGCCCGCGCTAGCGCTCCGCCGCTGGCCTCACGAGACAGTTCACCTATACAAGGCTCGTTCCGCCCCAACGATATATCAATCCCTACACACGCACAACCAATACCCGGCACCCCGTCTCTCTTAGCGAAGACACCTCGCAGAACGGATTCCTTATTGGGCCCGACCTTAAACCGACTCAATGACGGTAGCTCCCGTCTCCCGATTCCGACGCCCGCTACGGCACCTCTTGGAAAGCTACCGCCCCCAATCCTTGCAGCGCTCCTGGAGCCCGAGGAACCTCGGAGTACTTGGCTGCACATTAGAACGGCAATGGTATGATCGTGATCATATTTCCGTCCTAAACCGAGGTCATCCTGACATTACCCTTTTCCTTCAGGAGGACGCTGTAAGGAAAACTTGTCATCTCCTGGTCGACCCGCAGCGCATCCACCCCGAGAAAGGACAAGCTTACTCACGGGGGTCGTTTGGCGAGGTGTACCGGGGTTGGTTAGCCGGAAAGACTGCAGGAGATTTAAAAAGAGTTGCGGTGAAAACGATTCAGTTGCGATCGAACGCTGCTCCGTCAAACCGAAAGCTCCTCAGGGTACGTGATTTCAAGTCCAATTCGATCAAGGTCTCATTACTGACCTGAACGATCTGTAGCACATTCTCCGGGAAGTAATTCCCTGGCATGAACTTGACCATCCTAACATCGCACCTTTCGTCGGTTACACCTTCGATGGTCAGTCGGCCAGGATATTATCTGAATTTCAGGAAGGAGGAAACCTAAGAGAATACATGCGTTCCAACCCCGGGAAAGGTTTGCCTCTCGTGAGTGGCGTCCTGGGCGCATCCGAGTTCCCACTAGCCCTAACTCATGTTTTGACCTTGTGCAGGCTCCTCAGATTTCAAGTGGATTGGCCTACCTCCATACCAGGATTACCTCGATCGTGCATGGGGATGTCAAACCGGAAAACGTCGTCCTCAGTGTGGAAGGGGTTCCAAAGCTCGTAGATTTCGGGCTGTCCACGATATGGGATGACCCAACTTTCCAAGCTCTCCGAACCTCAGATGGATGCCGACACACACCGCTTTATGCCGACCCCGTTTTGCTTGATGATACCCCTCGAACAATTTACACCGATCTTTGGGCCTTTGGCTGGATTATCTACGAAGTAAGATCTACCGTCCCCTCCCTCTTCGTCGTCAAACCCTCGGAGTACTGATAGGCTTCTATTTTCTAGTTGGCAACCTCAAGGCGGCCCTATCATCATCGCAAGTCCGTCGTCGCGATCATGAATGCCATCAGCAACTACGAGCTGCCAACTCGGGATACGGACGTTGTTCCGCACCCCGAGATCATCTGGCCCATTTTGAACGCCTGTTGGGCGAAAGACTTCTCGAACCGCTGGTCAGCAGGAAAAATTGCCTCGAAACTTATGCAAGCCCTTTGATCTCAAGACTACCACCCGCTGCCTCCAACCATTATGACGGGGCCTCCGGGCAGTGCCCTTTCCGTTCCATGTACGCGAATTGACTTTGCGAGCATGAACATAGGTCTTATATATATGCTTATTGTAAATTGCGAGATATCACTTCCCGCTCTGATCCCCGCTATCTACTTCGGTACTCGAAGATGTCCCAACCACACTCCACGTAGTTAGACAAGTATATTATCGTAATGGTAATTGCTCTGTATAAAGATAAAGCTGCAGACCTGGTTGTCTCTTCACTTATAAAAATATTCATGAATGAAATTGACTCGTCGACCCATCTAGATCATTTCGGTGTTCCAGAGTGGAATGCGATGCTTACGATTAAGCGCACACGCCACCCAAAGCCTCGATCGCTTACGTGACATAGTTAGCCTTGGCTGACTGTACTCCTAAATAAAACAAGAGAGGGCCGCTTCCTGTAACCATGGATACGGCTTCGGACCAAAGTGGCTACACACTGAGTTCCGAGCGGCTTTAGAGAGCGCACGTGCACTTGCGACTCAGACAGCACCTCGCTCGCTATCGTCGAGCGCCTTCAGGATAATCACACTCGGTGGTCCCGTGCATTTACTGGGGCATAGTCTGTGAGCATCTGTTGAGGGATGACTGGCGCATTCAACGACTAGGCAACGACTAAGCTGTATTTTCGCTGATGGTTGTGTCGCGGTTCCGCTGTCCCCCGGGTCTGATGACCGAGGAGCACCGATCTTCCCACAGAAGCACGGTATCCGAGGAGCCCTTCTGAAAGCCTCAAGGTTTTCTAGAAAGAAAATCACCCCAGATTTCATATACAAAAGGCCATCGTAGACAAGTGATTATGGGGGCGCAAATGCCGCACTATCACGCAAACCAGTAACTCCGCTAAGTCCGTCAGGACAGGTCGAACGATTTCCCTTACTGCCAAGCTCCAGATCGCCTCCTGAACTCACAGCCTAAAGCTTCGAGCCCACGAATAGGGAAGAATCTACCGTAAGGCCTTACAAGAGAGGCCGCGTCACCTTCGATAACCACCAGCCGAAAAGCCACTCCGAACGCTGGAGCCGGACTTGAGTCAATTTCGGTTAACGATGGCTTCTCAAGTGCCTGGTTACCTATGGCAACAGCTCAATAGGCTCTAGCTCCAGCGCCCAAGCATGCTGTCTGCCTCGTTGGAGGACTTTCCAACGGTTTTCGGAGGGCTCTGGAGCGGTCGGCCGGGCTACTCGCATCAGTGGCGTTCGGCCATGACGTCTAAGAGAAAGGTCTATCAGAATGCCTCGAGGCGTGTAGCTCTGGCCTCATATACCTCGTACAAGTGGAAAGGTGCAGCATCGAATTATTGGTGAAGGGTCCCCCCCTCTGCGGTTGGACGCCCTCACGCCTGGTTCGGACACGATGACGTCCGTCTTGAAATATCGCAGTGAGTACAGTACCTCTTCCTCGCTTCTTGTAACTGATCACTTGCCTTCCATGGATAGGTATTTCACCTGCGATAACGTCCATTTATGACTCCTTCCGGGCCGCTTCGCCTTTCGAGCCACCCTCACCGACACAGCTAGAGCACGGGTTTGCTCGCCACCCCATATCCTATCACCCTCCATCCCCCTTCGCATCTCATTATCAGTTATTCGAAACGAGGGCTACATCGAACCGGCCCAGCTACGACCTCTCAACTCCGAATACGACACCTCGTTCACGACCACCTCAACTAGCACGGCAAGCCGAACAGCCCATGCATCACCCCCACCAGCAGGCTCCTCCGGTTCGCCAAAGCACTCATCCTCTTCCATCGAGTAGCCCGCCAAGTACTAGAAGAACCAACTCGTATCCGGGACCTCGAGTCACAATCCCGCCTCGTGCCACCCTGCAGCACGTGCCGTCGCCGATCGGTACTCCGGTTTCCCCGCTATATCAATCATACCGGTTCCAGCCCGTTATCGAGAATGATGATGACGAAGCTACCTCGGGAGGCGACAAGCGGTTCCCAGTCATCGTTGAGGATAACTCGCCCGTCCTCTCCCCTGTTGCCTCGGCGTCCAACGCCTCGACCACCCATCGCAAGCGAAAGCGACCCCATCCTCGACTCTCAATTCTCCTCACACCACCTCTCTCAGCGACTGGCCCGCGGGGAGCTGCGTCCCCTCCTCCAACTCCTATCTTGGCTGTACTCGAGGAAGGGTATCATCAATGTCTACGCGCGGTGCTTAAGCAAGACGCTCTTGTAAGGCAACCCTCCATCTTGCGCCCGCCAACTATTCTCAACCCATGCTCACACTAGGTTGCGGCTGTCAACCACACAAGACACCTTCGCATCGCTTCTTCTCGGCTTTACTGTCCGGAAAGCGAAGCGCGCTCGCAAGGAGCGTACGGAGACGTGTGGTTTGGGAGGTTAGATGAAGGGTCCGGCACCACTCGCACCGTATGTCCACAATAATATTTCGCCACGGAAGCTTTCATATTAACCAATGAGCTACTTTTGAAAGGTTGCAGTCAAGCGGATACGACTCAAGCCTCAAGACGGGCCTTCCAACGCCAGCCTGCTCAAGGTTCGTATGATGTGCTCTTCGGTCGTACGATATGAAAACTAATCCCGCATCATACAGGCTATTCTTCAAGAGGCTATCCCGTGGTACGGACTCAACCATCCGAATATCACTTCCTTCATTGGCTATACTTTCGATAATGGATACGCAGCTCTGATTTCCGAGTGGCAACACCATGGTCACATCTTCGAATACCTGTCCAAGTATCCTCGTGCTAACCGCCTCGAGATGGTGAGCAGTTCAACTAATGGAAGTCATATACCCAGAAATCGACTCTTTGTCAACCCTTCATTAGATCGCTCAGACAGCGGAGGGGCTTGCGTACTTGCACGACAGGAACCCCTCGCTTATTCACGGAGACATCAAACCGGTACGTTATCCTCCCCTTTCGTGAGGTCCGTGTGGTCCTAAGCAGGTGTTTACTTCCAGGAAAACGTCCTCGTCAGTAAGGATGGCGTTGTTAAACTTACGGACTTTGGGCTTTCAACGATCTTGCACAGCCAGTCTGCAACATTTCTGAGCACGACGCACTCTTTCCGTGGCACCGTACACTACGCCGATCCAAGATTACTGGATGATCACCCCACCACGAAGTTCACCGACCTCTGGGCGCTTGCTTGGTTAATCTTTGGCGTATGTGTCGAATTTCTAATTGCTCATAACCCGAAGCGCAAGGCTCATAGGCGTGTTTTAGATCCTCACGCTCCGAAGACCATATAATGGCATCCAGCCTGAGAGTCGCGTCATTCTCAAGATCATGAAATACGACTTACCAACTCCCAGCACATATACAGACCTTCCTCATGGTGATGTTGTTTGGCCAGTTTTGCAGGCAAGCTGGTCTCGCTCCACCAAGGATCGCTGGTCTGCGAGTTTCATTGCCCATTACATCAGACGGGTAAGTTCCTTCTCTCGGAAGATGCAAACGACAAGCGAGCTAACTTCTGCTACAGAAAATGAATTAACGAAGTACACTGTCCTCATTCTTGATCTCCTTCTACTTCCTTCCTCTGGTTTCGACTCGGTTATGGACTTTCAATGCAACCGACCAAGCAGCGCTTGATCCACGTATCCTCGAACTCAAACCGCCTGGTGCATGATATTCATCCCTCTTTTCAGGAATTGGAGGTATCAATACGCATCTGTGTTGCCTGTCTTAGTGCCCCTCCAATGAAATGTGCGTTGAGCGCTAGCGCGAACTGCCACCACTGAGAGGGCCACTTTGCCAGGTTTGCCTGGACGTGACCGAATGCGGAAAATCAGACATTAGCGACGATCTGCTTATGTAATAAACGATCTAAATGACAATTTCTGCTTTAATGGCCTTGCTTGGAGGGGAGGACCTAAAGTTGCCAGTGTGGAAGTGCAGCGCCAACTGGTGGGATCCACAACCTGGGACAAACATTACGATGTCGACCGACTCTCAATTTCCACCGACTCACATTTCATCCGACCACAGCCAAGTAGCTCTTATCATCACAGAGGGAACACACAACCATCCTCTTTGTCGCAAATCTAGCAGCTTTCGAGTGGCAGATGGCGCACGGTAGAGGAGTACCTGGCATTCCTCGGGGACGAGGTGGTTTCGGACGCGGCGGACGAGGTGGTCGTGGATTCGGGACGGAACAGCCAGCTGGTGGTGGGAACAGAGGTCGAGGGCGGGGTGTGCCAGCCTTCGGAGGAGGGTACGAGCAGCTAAACGGTCTTCTACAAGTTGGATACGCTGGAGGAGGTTTGGGACCTCCCACAGGCACGGTAGATCTAGCACCCCAAGCACCCTCCGAAAGCCCATATCAACAAAAGGGAAGTCGAGCTCGACGCTCCGAGCGAAGAAAAGAGAAGAAATTGAAAGAGAAGCAAAAGGAGGAGGGTCCTCCTGCCGATCCGGGTGGGGAAGACGACGGCATCGTCGAAATCGGTAGGCTGACTAGCTTTGGGTGTTTAGACGTACCGCTGACAGCACTGGGCACTACCTTTAGACTTTGAAGACATGGATCTTGTATTTGGCCCTGCTCCAG
>WSTX01008219.1:0-12603 GCA_019633405.1 Tulasnella sp. 408
GCGACTGGCTGATCCCCATCATCAGGTGGTACTAGCGACAGAGCCGACGCGCACCGCTTTTAATTAGTCCGAGTCATTCGTTAGCCTGGGAGGGGCCTCTTAAGTCCTCTCATTAGCCGCCCAAGTCACCGGCCCACCTGTCCGCGCTCACACACAGGAGCAAGTCATTCATCGGGGAGATCACACAAAGTCATTTCGGCCACTCAGCTGCCCTCTGCAAAGCGACTTGTTTCTCTGGAATTCAGCCGAGGTTCACCACTCGAAACGGGCCAGGACTTCTAGCTCCTTATCTCATTGAATACCAAGAAGTCCGCAGTTCTGTGAACCAACCCCTTCTTTCGAAACCAGACCACATGCACGCCTTTTGCACGGACAAGCCGGGCTGTTCGAAGCCGGGTCGTACACGCATTCATTTAAATATATATATCCACCTACCTATCTATCTCTACCAGGAACGTCTGAGGGCACCAAATGGGGTTCTGTCGATCTCGAAGCACGACCAGAGCAATATAATCTCGGCTCCGTAGGTTTCGGAAACGCCACCCTAATGGACCGCATTTTTTGGTTTTCTCGAAAGTTCACTCCGGTCTCACCATCTATTGCTTTCGCCCGGGTCGCATGCGAAGACGTTCTCAGGCAGGGACCACGCTCGGATGACGACGAACTTGGGGGGTCCCAATGTTCGCTTCGAAAGTCATGATCATGGGCATGGGTGGCGGCGGCGATGCTCACGCAACGCCGAAACGAAAACCCACGCAGACGTCCTCTCCGTTGGCATTGACCATACGACGACCTGCCACGATATAGAAACAGCCTCCCGACGAAGAGGTACCGAACGATGATGCGGTTGATCAGAGGTAGATAGCCGCCCACAAGTTGACCATGGACATACTTTCGTCTCGTGCCTTCCGTTCTTCTCCTCGGGGCGAAGGTCGCGGCCGCGGCGCGCACAGCCTGCGCCCCCGACCCTTAATTATCCCAGGTTCGACCGCGATTGTTCGCCCTTTCACCCTTTCACGAACGACGTCATTTCGTAAAGGATAAAATAAGCTGCGACTCGGATGTGGTATATAAAGGCAGGTGCTGAGAGCGAGGATAAAGGGGACGCTCGATTTAGCCTTGAAGTAGTCTGGCCTGGGATTCCTGGGGAGGACCTGCGCTTCCATATGGGCCGTGACACGTTTCACAGTGCCGCGCGCGACGTTCAGAAGGTCGATGGTACTGTACTCCTGTGTTTTCATAAGTAAAATCGAAAACGATGCCGGCATGTGCATGTTCGGCCACTTGGCTCGTTGAGCTGCCATTTTGCTGAAGCCGAGGCCAGTACAAAGCAATCCGATCAGACTCCTCCGCCCCAGGTCCTTTTCATGGATCGAGTGGACTGCGAGGACTATATGCACACCGTCTCAGTCGGTGACTATGGGATGAGAAGTATATAATGTCTTAGCATGCACCATTTATTCCCGTTGTACCTGATCCATATTCGGAATGCGATCAAAGGCGTGTAACGAAACAAGCCGTGTCCGACTAGGAATGGCGAGCCTCGCCAATGGTCATTATCTACGTGCCCAATACAGAAGGTTACGAACGTACAGCATTAAACTCGGAGACTCAGGGATCGGGAAATATCTAAAATAAAAAGCTCGCGGGACCTAGTAACGAATGCGAGACGGCCATCATAAGTCAAGGTCCCGATGAGCTTCCAGGGACGATACCGCGGTGGAAACCAAAACAACGGTTGTGAAAGGAATAACATCCACGATCCGATCATAGGAAAGAATCGAATTTGATCCGGAAACAATCCATAGGTACGATACCCGACGTTCGTATCGATATCGCACTTTTGAAACGTGACAAGATCGTACTGCACAGTCCAATCGGGACCCATAACCAGAAGCTTTTGATCTGGCAAAAATTGGAGCGAACATGGGAAGATTTTTTTTTCAATGGGTCCTACAGGGCTGTAGGTCTTGGCATCCAATAGTGTGACTCTGGCGGAGTTATGGAAAGCAACGAACTGACTATCCGGCGACCATGTCAACGATGATATCGGCAATTCGCTCTCGTTCTGCAGCTGGCCAATTGACGTCCAAGATGCCAACTCCCATACCCGAATCTCTCCACCAGAGGATCCAGATACCATGGTCTTCCCGCTTGCTGAAAATGCAATGCTAGTGACACTCTTATTGTGGCACTTCAGAGGCGAACCCAGCGAGGTCCAAGTCTCGGTGTCCCACAAGCGGACTGTCCCGTCGTCAAAACCGGATGCGAGTACGGCTCCGTCTGAAGAAAAGGCAAGAGATTCGCTCTTTTGGTTGTCAGCTTCTAACAGCTCTTTCAACAATACTCCGGTCTTGAGGTCCCATAGTCGAATATACTTGTCACCGTGCCTCGAGGCGAGCACTTTTCCATCGGAAGAGGAAACGATTGGCCAGGCGGACCCGTTGTCTTTTTCTCGCTCCATTGGAGGAAGAGAGATTGGCGGAGCAGTCCGGAGATCCAATACTTGAACCGTGAACTCGCCAGCCGAGGCGAGGAATTTGCCGTTTGGTGAGAAGGTGAGAACTTTGATCGAGGAAGTATGAGGAGTTTGATATTCACCGCATTTCATCCCTGTGTGCACATTCCATAATGTAATTGCACCGCGATAAGATCCGGATGCGAGGATATGACCGTCGGGCGAAAATGCAACGGCAGAAAACACATCCACACTGCTTTCTAGAGGGTACTGAATGCACGTACCAGTATTCGAGTCCCATACTTTGATTGTTTCATCGTCTGCGCAAGATGCAACCATAGTGCTGTCTGGGGAGAAGGTCAAAGCGGGGGCTAGGAAGCTGGGAACCAGTAAAGGCACGCCAATTTGCCTGCCGGTCTGTGTATCCAACAGGCTAACGGTCCTGTCAACATTATGGATCGATCCGAGGACCTTGGCACCTGGCGACGTAAAGAATGTTAACTCGGGATCGTAGGCGACTAGGGACGTCCCGGTCTGGCAGTTCCAGAGTCTGATCGTATGATCCTGGGCCGCTGATACTAGATTCTTGCCGCTCGAAGGGACACTCAGAGAAGTGATTCTAGCGGTGTGACCGCAGAGGGGCTCATACAGCAAATCACCTGTCTGGGCATCCCATACGCGGATCGTGCCATCTTCCGATCCAGACGCCAGAATCCGTCCGTCTGGAGATACGGCGAGTGCTTCGATGTAACCGTCATGACCCACCAGCGGCTCGCCTAGCTGTGTTCCGGTTTGAGAATCCCAAAATTGAATCTCGTGAGCAACTCCGGATGCGATCACATCCCCATTTTCCAGGAACACCATACTATTTATGATGTGCCGCTCAGTTCTTGACCAGAGAGATTGGGACCATGCTATATCCTGAGTACCATGTAGAATGCGATTTGTAGCCAGGCCGGCATAGTGTGTCCAGATTTTTGTGTTTGTGGGACAAAACGGCAGAGCTGAAGCGTATATATGCAGCGCTCCGAACGAAATCGGTTCACAAAAATATGCAATGAAGCGACGAGCGTCATCCCAAACGGTGATGAGGTCCGAGGACGACAGCAAATCGGAGATGCGCTGTATTAAGACATAAAGTTAGTCCGGACTGTTTAATGACCAGTGGTATATTCCATCACTCACAGAAAACCACGAACAAGCTCGTTTCGCTGTCTCCAAAGCATCCAGGCTGGCCTCAATGAGGCTCATGACTTCAAGCCAGTATAGAAGCTTCTCTTCGCTGAAGTGCTTCAGATTATCTAAAGCAGCTTTAAAGGACGCTTCAGCCGCTTCCGAAGACCAATCTCCCTCAATTAGATGTATCGACCATGAAAGACAGCAATACTGCAGGCCATTCGACACTTCACGCTCCACGATATCTTGGACCTCAATGTTGGACTTGGAAAGGTCTGACAACCCACAAATGTTCTGCCGGAGATCTCGGTCCATCGCATGGAGACAGCGCATCGTAAGACTACGGTGTATATGACCAAGATCAATCAAATAAGGCTCTACTCCACATCGCCCTTTGTCGACGAGTAAATCTCGGACGGATGTGTGCACTAGTTGCATGGGCTGGCCAGGTGAGTCTGAAATGTATACCATGGATCTGACGTCGCACGCAATCTCTAGGCGAAGAAGCTGAATTGATTGCTGCTGACTTCTGTTGCTGAGCATGAGTTGATCCGAGTATAGATAGGTGAATACTTCAAGAGACACGGGAAATGGCGCCGCCGCAAGCGTGCCGAGGAGATGCAAAAGAAGATCAGCTCTCCCCGGTCGCTTCTTTGCCGCTTCATAAGCTTTGGAAAGGATCTGGATGTACAAACTGTCTAGGCCATCGCAGAGAGACGGGGACTCTAAGAGTTCCTCAAGTCGAAGCTCGGGTGAACCGCCAGAAATGTACTCCACGGCGGTTTGGGCCCACTGGAAAAGACCTTGGGACGTCTCCACCAGGTGGAGAATTGCGTCTTGTGGCGGCCACTCGGGTCCAAGGTTATGAATTTCCCTTGTTAATGACAAACGACGTCGCAGGAATACCGCGATATCATCGTCAATACTTGCTACAACGTCCAGGTCTTCGGTCAGCCAACCCCGTGCCTCCAGAGCCAGAAGAAGCGGGGTTTCGGGGCGGGTGGTAAGCAAGAATTTCAAACACGCCGAAAGGGATGAGGCATGCTGATGGATCAGGTTGACGAAGTCCACCGCATATTTAGTGTCTTCACATTCGTCGAGCGCATCGACCACGATTAATATCGGTTGGTTGATATGCTGAAGCCTTTCCGCTAACGCGACGAAGAGGACTTTGAATTGGTCCTGCAGGCGTTCCTGTGCTATATCCTCGTTCTCCCGGATAGTCTGCAAGATCGACTCCTTGACCTCGGGAACCATGCTGGTCCCGAGCTGTCTCGCGAGGGAGCACAAGAGACGCTTGTCCGAGGCATTTTGACCTCGACGGAAATGAAAAATTGCAAACGCTGCCCTATATCTCCAATTGTTAACCACCGTTGATGCGATAGTGGATTTACCACGGCCGGCCATTCCGCGTATCCACAATACGCGCTCCGACAGTGCCGGGTTTCGGATCCAGTCGTCAATGCGCTCGAGCACTTCCACTCTGGTTCCAGGAAGGCACACGACCTCGTCGATGGCATTTCCTCGCGCTCCGTAGCTTGCATCTCCTAGGCGATCTAATAACCTACGCTGTTCCTTCCTTACCTCCCCGTCGTCTTCAAGGGATTGACATCAGGTAAGCATCCTTGCATAGGCCAAGCCAGAGGCTCACATAATTCGTTCAGAAGATGCGTTGTGTTGAGGCTTACAAGCAACTGACAGGAGCATAATTAGTCAGGGAACAGGATCACGAAGTTTTCTGCCAACCTGAAGCTCTTCCAATGCGACGCGGATCGTCTCTTGATATCCTTGTAGTGCGTCAGCCTGGCTACCTGAGCAAAATACATTTCGAAGGGTCCCTTGAGAGTTTAGCTCTCTTATTGCTTCTCGTACTGCTTGAAGCTGGCTGAATAATGAACGTCAGCGACTCCTTCGTCATGTCTCGTCGATTTGATAAAGACCTTTGTAGATTGGTAAGATGTCTCAGGAACTCTTCCCGCCTCTGCGCAGTAGACCGGTTTTTGAAATGTCCCAAAATTTCAGAGAGCTGTGCCGTCCGAGTCTCCAGATCCTTGACAAGTGCTATGTTGCTATCTGCGGCCTTCATTGAGCACGAGTACCGGGTTAGACGACCTCACAGAATTTACATCTTCACCCATACCTGAATCATTTTAACGACCGCTAATCCTACTTTAGCACCGGCCCCAACGTAGCTTCCAACCACGGGAATCGCTCCGGATATGGCTTCGATGGTCTCAAACGTAGTTCGTGCGACCCCCATCCGTTCGCGGCGTCGCACAGTTGCTTGTTCTTGGCTCTGGTCACTGGATGAGGCTTCCAGCGCACTAGGCGTTCGTTGCTGTGCTGTCCCATCCTCGTCCGTGGAGCTAGAGAGGTTGGGCTGGGTGCTCGGACCGGGTGGGGCAGGTGTTATGCTGGCAGAGGATGTGGGATGATTTGGAGCGCTATTGGGCGTATGTGCACCGCCATCAACCTGAACATCCAAAGGGTGCTCTGTCGCAAATCCATCAGTCTTTGATTTCTCCATCAATCAAGGGTTCTCACCGGACGCCGGGTCGTCTTTCAAATGATTCTGAAAGCTCTTGTGATCAGTGCTACACCGATAGACCTTAGAGGCAGTGCCCTCACCTGAAGTGATGTCAGGGCCTTGCCGACATCATCTTTACACTTTAGCAATGCCGTTGCACATCCATCCTTGCTAAGCGAGGAGAAGGGGTGTCTGATTACGTCTGAAAGCTCTCTGTTCGAACCGTATTTCTTGTAAGCCTTGTTTAACCGTGCACAAACGTCTTCCATAACCCTGTCACATCCTGTCATTAGCAAGGTAGAGGACGATTCGGTCGCGCCACCCGCACCTTGTGAAGCTTTCAATTGACCCTTGAGCCTCTATAGTAATAAAAGGTGACTTGAAAGTGGTTTCCTGAAGTGTTGCGGCGTTGCTGATGATTTCGAAAAGCTCTTTCACGAGGATAGTTGAGTCTTTCGGCCAATTCGATGTGTCCTGAGGTCCGTGTAAGCTGAGATCCGTGCTAGCGATCGGCGAGGCTACTACCTGGAGAATCAGTGTGGATTGCTTCTTTGCAGTTTCCAACCGGTCGAATAAGTCGGTCGGGGGCATCCTGTTTCCAGCTAGTTTTGGAGATATTTTGACTCAAGGACGGTTTCGTCGGCACGTGGGTCGAGTTTCCAGTACTTTGCGTGCTTCAATGCCGCTGTCTTTGCAGTTGAGTCGAGTTTGAACGTACGAAGCAAGTTGGGATTGCTAAATCGATGGCGGCCAAGGATCGGGCTGAGCTTGCACAGCCACGCCACTTGCACACTTGTCGTCCCGGCTCGACCGGAACAAACTGCGGCAATCACTGGGACCCGAGACTTTAACAATGCCCCTTGAATTGTGAAGCAGTGGAATATTTGAGAGAAAGTGACAATTGAAATGTATCTTCTCAGTCGATGAGTTCAACTCGAACCCGAGCGCCGGGCGCGCGGGAACACGCACATCTCAGAGTCGACGGAAATGAGGCTCGGCTTAGAAAACGAAGTGCGAGTAGACAGAATGGGGAGAGTATGGGAAGAAAAAAGAGCCTAAGGAACAAGAGCAAATTTCGCCAACCTACTCAAAAGCCTCTTCGGAGCATCCAACCTTTCGCCTCAGGCTCCGGCACCTAACCACCGGATTACACCTCTACCCAGGTATTTCTATCATGCTCTTGCCTCGGCGACATCAATTCATAGCCGGATATCGCTCTCTGCGACTCGTAAAATATTGCCGAGAGTCACGTCAGGGAGCGATGCTTGATATTGAAGTCCAGCCGTCCAAGCGGGCGGGTTGAGCAACTCGGCCACTATACCAAAGATAGAACGGCTCGACTCGTGCCGACGACCGTAGGGGGGTGCGCCGCTTGGGAGTCCCGTATCTTCGTTCTGTGTGCAAAGCAGTGGGCGCAGGAACGGGGGAGACTTGGATGGCGGCCTTGACGAAGAAGCGCAGACGTATCGCGTTAATGGGAAAAGTGGTTGAGAAGAGAAAAGTATACATACCAAAACCGAGGTCGTGAACCACAGATCTTGCTCGAGAGTTATCAACCTGACGACATTTCTGAAGTTGGTTCACTCGGATGCCACCGGGAAAGTGATACGCGTTCCGACGGAGGTAACCACGTACGGAGGCATATCGGAGACACGTTGAAACCTGATTTCCAATGCGAGAATTGATACGAAAAGGTGAAGGCGACCAAAAGCGCGGGTGTGTTCAAGGCTAACGTCGGGGATGCTTTGGGTTCCTGACCAGCTATTCGGTTTTTAAATGGAAGATATCAGGTTTTTTCTCTGGCTCAAAGGAGTGGAAATCACTGACAGGTGTTCAAAGATCGTGACAACGCTGATTTCCAGCCCGACGTCAGTGGTCTAGCCACCTGAGCGTCTCTGTCGTTTCTTCAGCCCCGGTGACAACCAACGCAAGCGACACCATAATAGGACCCATATCCACCAGTTTCTGTTCCCCACTAGGAACCGATACTTATTAAAACTTTCGATCCTCCGGTCAGCTGCACACCGAGGTAAGTAAACGGTGAATGAGAATAATGTGCTTGGTTGCCGATGGGAAGGCAAGGTCCCCGGACTCGTAAGTTACGGAAAGCTGTACTGCGACTGCGGCTTATCGTGTCTGGAGCTGTGCTTAAGCGCTTGTGTACTTGTCGGTCGGATGTGGGTGGCCGGTGTTGGTCGGGAAGCAAACGCTGTGGTCCGTGCACGCGTCAGCCAATTTCCAGATTCGGTGCCTGGGTTCAGAGTAAACCACCGCCCCGGCTCTTGCTCGGTGTTTCTTTGCCTTTCGAACCTCTCCGTAATTTGACAGATCCCGATATACCCAGAAGGACCCATCAGTGTTTCTCTTGAGAGTCGGTGTCGGGCAGTGCTTGACCCGGTACCAGAAGAACCACGCATTCCCTCCCTGCGGAATTCCCGGTCAACTATCTCCCGTCGACGTGATCAGAAGTTCTGTCTATAAGCTCGTCCGAAGATGAATGTACGTCAGACCTTGAATGGAGTCCTTGTGACTGCGCCTTAGGAGGCAGCGGAAGACGGGGAACCCGCGTGGTAGGACAACCAGATGGTCTAGACAATCCCGGAGCACAAGCTCACTGGAGGACTAAATTTAGCCCTCAGAAGTCCACGTGCGCAACGCTCGCAAACATGAAGTAAGGTTAACAACTGACGGGGACAGGGAAATGTAAATCACCCAATTTTCGCAAAGGTGGGACCGGCGGGGGATGCATATACTGGTGAGAGGAGTCTCGCCTTCAGTGGGTGACAACGCGAAGCGACGCCACCCGGGTCCCGCTCCAATCCCACGCGGTGAAAAATAAAAAACCCTTAAAGGTGCCAAGGTCACACCGTCTATTGAGTTCTTCCCCGCTCCAAGAAAAAAATACCTCGCTACGAGTCAAAGGAACAGAGTTGGGTGGATTTCATTGGACGACAGTAGACCCTAGGGAGAGTGCCAAATGATTTCAAGGTTCTAGACCTTCACAAGCGAGCCAAGGGTCCTCGAAATTTGGAATCCCCACACCCAGGCCCAACAGCCACGCCACAAACAACCGAGCAAACACAAACATCCAGGAAGCTGAAAGGAGAGCCACCAGAGCTCCGACAGAGATGCCGTTGGGTGCAACCCCAAATTACCGAATATCAAATTCGCGTCGTCCTTGATCAGATTAAGGGGGTAAGGTGGCCGCGCGCTACCCTGGGTGCAACGCTAACACCAATGCGCAGCGCCCCATCACGCGCGACACTTAATTGAAAATGTCTGCCAAAGGAAAATGCCCCCCGCACGCATTCCGTGTCGTTGAGCTCCCCTTGCCGTATGAGCACACTGTTGGGATGAGTCAACTGAGGCTTGTGATTATCACTCCCTTCCTCGCTTCCGACGAGCATACATCTTGGAGCGACTTAACAGAAGCGAAACAGAGTTGGGTGGATTCCATTGGACGTTGCTAGGTCCTATCGCATTAGCCGCTCGTACCGCCGCCTAGCTCCACCACCTTCTTCGATAACTTTAAACTCTGCGTCGTCAGCAGGGGTTACTTTTTCATGAATCACGTCATTTATTAGTGTATGCTAAAAATGGTTGTTTCCCGGAGGTTTCGCAGTCCTCTCCTCACCGTTGGTGCAGCGGTCGCGCGATACAAGTATATATGATGGCCCCCGTTCCTTCTTAATGTGCTACCGCTGCCTAGGGAAAGAATGTTGTGGATGGAAATAGGAGGAATGTAAGCTTCCCGACCGGCGATTTTGTATCGAAACAACGCGTGCACGCTCACGGAGAGGTTGCACGTTTCCCGGTCCGTCCGCTGCCAGGATGCCGTTAGTGAGGGATACGGGTACGTAGCAAACCCGGATCGACTAGGACGAGGGAATTTGTTCCATGCGACTGTGCCACTCGTTTTATGACTGGCTAATCGGATCGTCAGGTGGTTTGAGCAACAGAGCTGACGCACCGTTTCCTCACTCCCAGTGATTCACTAGCCCCGAGTCCTCGCCCAAGTCACCGGTCATATATGTTTGCACACAAGACAAGCAAGTCATCCATGGGGAGATCACATTAAGTCATTCCGACCACGCAGCCCTCAACGCGACTTGCCGCTAAACTCAGCAGTAGTCCGATACTCGAAACGTCAAGGCTTCTTGCTCCTCATCTTATTGAGTACCAAGTCCGCAGCCTCCTCACTCCCTCTTCATTCGAAACGAGACCACATGCACGCCTTTGCACAGACAAGCCGGCCTGTCCGAAAGCCGTATACGCATTCATTTATATATATATGGGGTTCTGTTGATCTCGAAGCACGAAAGAGCACGAACGAGCAATATAATCTCGGCTCCGTAGGTTTCGGAACACACCCCAATGGACGCCTTTTGCTCTTGCCAAAGTTCACTCCGGTCTCACCATCTATTATTTATTTATTTTTGCCGCCGCCGCATATGAAGATGTTCTCAAGGACTACTCGGATGACGACGAACTAGGAGTTCCAAGTCGCTTCGAAGTGGGTGGCGGCGGCGATGCTCACGCAAGGCCGAAGAAACTCACGCAGACGTCCTCTCCGTTGGCATTTACAAAAGGACCCTGCCATAATATGGAAACAGCCTCCCAAAGAAGAGATACTCAATGACGATGTGGCTGATAAGAGGTAGATAGCCGCCCAAGTTGACCGGTTGGGGCTCCTCCTTCTCCTTGGGGCGGCTGGCCCCACCCTTCATTATCCCAGGTGCCCAGGTTTGCCCGCCCCCGCATTGTTCGCGCCCTTTCACGACGACACTATTTTGTAAAAGATAAACTAAGCTGCGTCGGATGCGGTATATAAAGACAAGTGCAGAACGGGGATAAAGGAGACGCGGAATAGCCTTGAATGAGTGTGGGGAGTGGTCTCACAAGGGGAAGCTGCTCTGCCCTTTGAACGTGCACCCAAGCAAGGTGCACACGTTTCACACTACCTCGCGCAAGCTCAGAAGGTCCCTGATACTCCTATACCTTCATACATACAGTCGAAATCATGCCGGCATCTGCATATTTGGTTCTTTGTCTCATTGGGCTGCCTTTTTGCTGGAGCGAAGGATGGTGAGTCGAGCGCGAGGTAATCCGTATGCACTGTATCAGTTATTTACCCTAGAATGAGACGTGCATAATGTCTTAGCAAGCAACCTGTCCTCTGTCTGCACCCGATACACATTTGCAATGCGATCCAAGGAATGGAACGGAAAGAATCCGTCGCCGACTAGAAACGGCAAGCCTCGCCGATGGTCATTATCTAGGTGTCTGAAACAGAATGTTACAAACATACAGTCATGAGACTCAGAGACTCAGTGATCGAGAAACATCCAAAATAAAATGCTCGCCAGACATGGTAACGAATGCGAGACGACCATCAGAAACCACGATCATCTTCAAATGGGGACGATATCGCGGCGGAAACCAAAGCAAACGCTGTAATAAGAATATCATCCACGATCCGGTCAAATAAAAGGATTGAAGTGGACCCGGAAACGATATGTAGGTACGATACCCAAGGACACTATGGATCTCGCACTTTTGAAACGTGCCAAGATCGTATTGCGTAGGCTGATATTGGCCCGTAATCAAAAGCCTTTGGTTCGGCAAAAATTCGAGTGACATCAGAGGGTCGGTCTCGGTCAATTCAAGGGACCGTACAAGACTGTAGGTATTGGCATCCCATAGTACGACTTTGGTGTAGTTGCGTATTGCAGCGATCAACTGGCCATCCTGCGACCATGCCAAACTATGTGTGCCCTGGCCCCATTCGTCCCGGAGCTTGCCAATCGGCATCCAAGACTCAGAATCCCACACTAGAATCTCTCCATCGAGGCATCCAGATACCAGGACCTTTCCATCTACTGAAAACGCTATACTAGTGACAATGTCTCCCTGGCACTTCAGAGGCGCCACCAACATCGTCCAAGTCTTTGTGTCCCACAAGTAAATTGTCCCGTCGTAAAACCCAGATGCGAGGACGGTTCCGTCTGGAGAAAATGCAAGAGAGCAGATCCCCTGATCGTGACCTGTTGAATGTTCATTAAACTCCTCTCCAGTTGCGAAGTCCCAGGATCGAATATGCCCGTCACTACCACCGGAGACAAGAATTTCTCCGTCTGGAGAGAGAGCGATTGGGCCGATCGTGTCGTCCCTTTTATGATCTATTGTGGGGGCCGAAATCGGCGGAGCAGTCTGAACTTTCCAGACTTGGACTGTCTGATCCCAAGAACCTGACGCGATGAGCTTGCCGTTTGGTGAGAAGGCGAGACCTACTATGAGGTAAGTATGAGGAGTTCGATATTCGCCACATTGCGTCCCGGTATTCACATTCCACAATTTAATGCCCCCGCGCCAAGATGCAGATGCGAGAATGTTACCGTCGGGTGAAAATGCAAGTGCGTAGTCCACGGCCACATTAGTCTCG